>MU746910.1:73072-113381 GCA_026770625.1 Nicotiana glauca
GGGGGGGGGGGAATACCTTACGTGAATGCAAGGCCTCGCCAACGCATTTACTCGCAATTGCGCAAGCGAGATAGGCAATGCTCTTCGTGGACGCATCAGGTTTCACGTGATTGTGATAAACACCTGATGCCCAGTGAATGTTTCATAATCAGGATTCCACCCATTTTTTTCCATTAGAGCTCGGCCTAGAGCCTATTTGGAGGAGAAATTTCAACACCAATTCATAGATAGTACACTTTAATTTATTTTCTTCCATTTCTAATATCACCCATTAATTTCCAGTCTTAATCTTTGTTATTCCATGGTAGAAATTTAGGAATTTTAGAAGAATTGGGGGGTTTTGAAAATTCAAAATTTAGGCCTCAATTTGAGGTCGACTTTCGAAACTAATTACTTAATCAGGCTCACGGGTGAATGGATAAATGGGTTTTGGTCCGAACCTCAGATTTTGACCAAGCGGCCCCGTGGTTGATTTTTTGGGAAAAGTGTAAAAATCCTATCTCTATGTATTATAATTGATTCCATTAGCATTATTTGACGTTATCGAATCGATTGTGATTAGATACAAGTCATTTGGAGGTGGATTCTAGAGGAAAGGCCCCGGTAGAGCTTTGAGTTGATTACGAAGTGAGGTAAGTGTTGGGTTTAACCTTGATTTGAGAGGATTAGGAACCCTAGAGCTAGGTGTTATGTGAAATTCATTTATGCAGCATATATGCGAGGTGACAAGTGTCTATACACCGCCAAAATATTTGTTTTCCTATTTTTTTGCATTTTATTAATTATTTCACCACATGCCTTATCTGTTACATGCTCTAAATACATCCATGATTACTGCTACTTGCCTTAAAATGACTTACTTGTACCCGTAGCTGTCATTCATTTGAATTGCCATGCTGTTTAGTATTTAATATTATGGGGGAATAAGGGAGAATTTGGTTGTACAGTAGGATCGGGTAGCGCGCCACAATAGGTGAAATAAGGGTGGATTGATAAGGTGAAATAAGGGCAAATTTTGATATTGAATATGATATTATATGGTGGGATCGAGTTACGTACCTCAACATATATTTATTTATTATTGTTGACATTATGATGGTGGAATAAGGGGGATTGTGTTGTACGGTGGGACCAGGTTGCGCGCTGCAATAGTCTATGTGTTTCTAATTCCTTATTGTATTGTGTTCACTTTAGTATTTTTATACGACAGTCGAAGTATTTTATTTGTGGCATTTACTATTTTTCCTTCGGAGATTGAGTTACTTTCATGTGTTAAATGCTTTAATTCATTTTTGTATTTTCTTTCCTACCACTATTTTATGTTGCGTACAGGTTATTGTAAGTGACTTCCTTAGCCTCGTCATTACTTCGTCGAGGTTAGGCTTAGCAGTTACAGAGTACATGGGGTCGGTTTTACTCACACTACACTCTGCCCTTCTTGTGCAGATTTCGGAATCAGCCCCAACATCGATTCATATACTGCTCGGGTGGGCTATTAAGTGGAGACTTGAGGTACAGCTGCTCGGCGTCCGCCACCCCTAAAGTCCCTTTTTATTTAGCTTAGCTTTGTATTTTTCCTCAGACAACTTTATTCCTATTCAAACCATTATTTGTATTATCTCGTGCAGTTGTGACACCAGATTCAGAGATATATTTACATATTCCGGATGTTTTAGCTTGCCGCACTTTATTTCGGTTCCATCTTAATTATTTTTGGTAATTGGCATAATTTAGACTTGATTTTCTTTAAAATGGTATAAAATTTATCTAATGTTAGTTTGCCTTGCAAGTGAAATGTTAGTCAACATCACGGTCCTGAAGGTGGGAATTTCGGGTCGTTACAAGTTGGTATCAGAGCACTAGGTTACTTAGGTTTCATGAGTCACGAGCAAGCTTAGTAGAGTCTAGAGAATCGGTACGGAGACGTCTGTAGTTATCTTCCAGAGGCTATGGAATTTAGGAATAACTTCACTTCTATTCTTCTTTGTCGTGCAATTTTATTCTATCATTGATGATTGATCTCATATATTCTTGTTCTCTCGTAGATGGCGAGAACACGTACTACATATGCAGTTGGACAGAAGCCGGAGCCCCCAGTGGTAGCTCTTACGAGGGGTAGAGGTCGAGACCGAGGTCGTTCCAGAGGTAGAGAAAGAGCTCAGTCTAGAGAACAAGCAGCAATACCAACAGTGGAGCCTTAGATAGATTTTTATGAGGAGGTTCCAGCTCATACTGTTCGCCACTCCAGTGCTTAAGGACGCTCTAGTCCATTTGGTTGGTCTTATGGAGAGTGTGGCCCAGGCCGGTACATTTTCAGTGGCACCAGCCATATATCAAGCTGGACGAGGAGCAGAGACTCCCGCTACTCACACTCCGGAGCAGAAGGCTCCCTAGTATCAGACTCCAACAGCCCTGATAGTTGGATAGTTCAGCCAGTTGTTGTTGCACAGGCCAGTGATAAGCTCGCCATGTCTTCTGAGGCTTTATTCAGATTGGACAAGTTTACTAAACTCTTTCCAGTTTAGTTCAGTGGTGCACCTTCTGAGGACCCACAGGATTATCTTGACCACTACAATGAGGTGCTGCAAAACATGGGTATAATTGAGACCAATGCGGTCTATTTTGTTATGTTTCAGATGACGGGTTCCGCCAAGAGGTGGTGGAGAGATTATATGTTGACCAGACCAGCTGGGTCTCCTACACTTACTTGGGATCAGTTCTCTCTGCTATTTCTAGAGAAGTTCCTCCTGTCACACTGAGAGAGGATTACCGCAGGCAGTTTGAGCGTCTCCAGCACGGCAGTATGACTATTACTCAGTACGTGACCCATTTTTTGGATCTAGCTCGTCATGCCCTTATCGTGATTTCTACTAAGAGGTAGAGGGTGAGGAGATTTATTGATAGACTCAGTTATACTATCAGGCTACAGATTCCCAAGGAAATTTGGGGTGATATTTCCTTTCAGATGGATGTGAATGTTTTATGGGTGGATCAAGATGGTTCTTGCTCGGGAGAGCGGGCAAGTGTCAGATAAGAGGCCTCGTTAGTCTGGTGGTTTCAGCAGTGCCTTATCTAGGGGTAGGGGTGCTTTTGGTAGAGGCCATCCTCCCAGTCCATTTCATTCAAAACTTCAGGCATCTTACAGTGCTTCAAGGAGTCGTGGTCCTTATGTACCTTATTCTGGGCAACCAATATACATTGCACCATCAACTCCTATCAATGCGCCTCTGATTTAGAGTTATCACTATGGTTATCTAGCTCGTTAGGGTCAACTTTAGTTCCAGAAGCCACAGCAGGAGCAGCAATGTTTTTAGTGTGGTGGTTTGGCATACATCAGAGGTCTTGTCCGAGGTTATTGGGGGGAATGCCATAATAGAGTTCTCGTGCCATGGTTTCGTCACCTATTGCTCCACCGCCTACTCAGCCGACAAGGGGCATGGGTCAAGCAAATAGAGGTAGGGTTCAGGCCATTAAAGTTGGAGGTCAGACCGTTAGAGGTGGAGACTAGCCAGCTAGAGGCCGTCCCAGAAATATAGTTCAGAGTGGTGGGGTCCAGCCTCGATTAATGGTTTCTAGCTAGGCCTGAGGCCGATTCATTTGACATTGTTATCATAGGTATTGTCCCCCTTTGCCATAGAGATGCTCCAGTTCTACTTGATCTGGGATCTACTTATTCCTATGTGTTATCATATTTTGCTACACATCTGGTTATGCCTCGTGATTCTTTGAGTTCTATTTTGTTTGTAGCCACACCTGTGGGAGATTTTATTATTGTATATCGTGTCTATTATTCGTGTGTGGTTACTATTGGGAGTCTTGAGACTAGCATAGATCTCCTATTTCTTGATATGGTAGATTTTGATGTCACCTTAGGTAACGATTACTTGTCACCTTATCATGTTATATTGGATTGTCACGCAAGATGGTGACCTTAGCTTTGTTGGGGCTGCCTCGATTAGATTGGGTGTTTAGCCTATTTGGCCTATGTCCGCAATTCTAGCACGGAGGTTCCTTCCATGGATTCAGTACCAGTTGTTCATGAGTTTCCAGAGGTGTTTCCTGCAGACCTGTCGGGGATGCCACCCAACAGGGATATTGATTTCTATATTGATTTGGCTTCGGGCACTCAGCCTATTTCTATTCTGACATACCGTATGGCCCCGCCAATGTTTAAGGAATTAAAAGAGCATCTGCAAAAATTTCTTGACAAGGGCTTTATTAGACCTAGTGAATCGCCCTGGGGTGTGCCCGTATTGTTCGTGAAGAAGGAGAATAGGTAGATGAGGATGTGTATAGACCGTCAGCAGTCGAACAAATTCACTATCAAGAACAAGTATCTGTTGCCGAGGAGATATAAACTATTTGATCAGCTGCACATTGGCAAAGTGTTTTTGAAGATTACTTTGAGGTCTGGCTTTCACCAGTTGAGGATTAGGGCATCTGATTTCCCTAGGACGGCTTTTCGGACTATGTATGGTGTTATGAGTTCCTACTGATGTCATTTGGGTTGACAAATACCCCAACTGCATTTATGGATTTGATGAACTAAGTGTTCAAATCCTATTTGGATTCTTTTGTGATCGTATTTATTAATGATATCTTGATCTACTCCCTCATCATCAGGAGCATGAGCAGCATCTTTGGATTGTACTTTAGACTTTGAGAGATAGCCAATTATATGCCAAGTTTTCAAAGTGTGAGTTTTGGCTAAACTCAATCACCTTTTTAGGGCATATTGTATCGGCAGAGGACATAAAGGTGGATCCTAAGAAGATTGAGGTAGTTTAAATCTGGCCTAGGCTACTTCAGCTACAAAAATCCAGAGTTTCCTAGGTTTGGCAGGTTATTACCACCTGTTCACGGAGGGATTTTCATCTATAGCAGCCCTATTGACCAGATTGACTAAGAAGGGTGCCCCATTAAGTTGGTAAGACGAATGTGAGTTGATCTTTCAGAAGTTCAAGACTACTTTGACTATGGTGCCAGTGTTGGTATTGCCTATAAATTTAGGATCTTACACGGTGTATTGTGATGCATCTCGTTTTGGGCTTGGCGCATTATTGATACAGGAGGGCAGGGTGATTGCATATGCATCACGGCAGTTGAAGGTTCACGAGAAGAATTATCGTGTTCATGACTTAGAGCTAGCAGCCATTTAACATGCACTAAAGATTTCGAGGCACTATCTTTACGGCGTGTCGTGCGAGGTATTCACGGATCATTGAACTCTACAATATTTGTTCAAGCAAAATGATCTCAATTTGAGGCAGAGGAGAAGGTTGGAGATGTTAAAAGACTATGACATCACCATATCGCCCCAGGAAGGTAATGTGGTGGCCAATAAGTATGGGTAGCCTTGCGTACACTCCACTTGGTGACAGACCGCTTGCAGCAGATGTTCAGGCTTTGGCCAATCAGTTCATGAGGTTAGACAACTCAGAGCCCAATCGTGTTCTAGCTTGTACAATCGCTCTGTCTGCCTTGTATGAGCGCATCCGAGAGTGGCAGTATAATGACCCTCATTTGCTTGTCCTTAGGTACATGATGTGGCACGGTGGTGCGAAGCAAGTTACTATTGGAGATGATGGGGTTTTGATGATGCAGGACCGTATTTGTGTGCCCAAGGTGGATGGGCTTGTTGAGTTGATTCTTCATGAGTGTAATGACCCGACAAGTCGTTTTGAGTATTTGCACATCGCTCGATAGTTCACGAGCATGAATAGCTCCTTATGATATATTATAACTTATGTGAATCATCGGTTTTGGTTTTCTGGTTATTCGGAATAGGTTTAGAAGATGAATTTCATTGTTGAAGTTTTAAGTTGAAAGAATTGACCAAGTTTGACTTTTTGTGAATTTGACCCCAGAATGGAGATTCGATGGTTTTGGTAGATCCGGATGGGGATTTTGGACTTGCGCGTATGCCCGGGTTCGCATTTGGATATTTCTAGAAAGTTTCTGCACAATTTGGCAAAAACTGGAAATTTAAATGTTTGGGAAGTTCAAAAGTTTTACTAAGAGTTGATTTTGTGGATATCGGGTTCGGATTGTGGTTCTGGGAGTTGTTATAGCTATGTTATGTCATTTGGGTCTTGTGTGCAAAATTTAGGTTAATTCTGGGTTGATTTGCTATATTTCGGCATCGATTGTGGAAGTTGAAAAGTTCAAAGTTCATTAAGTTTGATTTGAGGTGCGATTCATCGTTTCGATGTTGTTATGCGTGTTTTGAGGTCTCGAGTAGGTCACTGTTATGCTATTGTACTATTTGTATATTCGGACGGGGTCCCAAGGGGCTCGAGTGAGTTTCGGATGAGGTTCGAATTTGTTTGGATCATTTTTGGCCAAGTTGCTGGTGGTAGATCTGGTGTGGTCACACCTGCGGCTGGTTTGTGCAGATGCGAAAGTCTTCGTAGAAGCGGAGTTTGATACCGCAGGTGTAGGGGTTACTGATCAAGGCCATTTTCACATAAGCAAAGTTTTACTGCAAAAGCGGTGATTGCAAATGCGACGAATTGTCCGCAAATGCGGAATCGCTGGGCAGAATGTTATAAGTTCGAAGGTTGGTCATTTTTATCACATATTGAGCTATGGTTTCAAAATAGAGGGATTTTTGGAGCGATTTTCATTACAAGGATTGGGGTAAGTACTCTACACTCGATTTTGATTACATGTCATGAATACATCTTCATTTTTAGCAATTGGTTAAAGAATTTAGAGAGGAAATTTGGGGTTTTGGCAAAAAAATTTATGATATGAATTCTCGAGCTTTGAACACCGATTTGGAGTCATATTTGAGTGAAACTAGTATAGTTGGACTCGTAATTGAATGGGCTGTCGGATTTTGTGAGTTTTGACGGGTACCGAGGCGCGGGCCCAGGTGTAATTTTTGGCCAATTTTGGGTTTTGATTAAGGATTCGATCTTTATCATTTGGAATTGTTTCCTTGGGCTTTATTTGATGTATTTGGGTTTCTTTTGGCTAGTTTTGAGCCATTTGGAGGTCGCTACGCATGTGATGGCATTTTGGAGCATCATTTGACTTGCTTGGTATTGGAATTGGCTTGTTTAAGGTAAGTGACATTTTCTAAACTTAGTGGTGAGGGTATGAAACCCCGAATTACGTGTTATCTGTTTGGTGTTAATGTGACGCACATACTAGGTGACTGGCGTGTCCGCGTGCACCGTGTGAATAGTCACTTAGTAATTTCTGTGGTATTGTGTAGTTACCCGATCTTATCTGTAAACATGAAACCTCTACGTACTTGAGCTACTGAGTTGTGATACATGTTAGAAACCATGTCTAGGCTATATGCTTATCCTGTTGGGACCCACTGAGATCATTTTGCTATTGAGTTGTTTGCTTTTATTGCTTTACCTATTCAGTTATATACATTCATATGAATATCATATTTCAGTCTCTGTTATCATTCATTAACACATCATATATCATTTTTGGGCTAGTTTCATAGCATAGTGAGCTTGAGGGATGGGAGAGATTGATGACTAAGTAAGGCCGAGGGCCTGAGTGAGAGTGATATTATGGGATCGGGTTGCATGCCGTAGTATGTTATTTTGATTACATCTTTTGGGATCGGGCTACACGTCAGAACTATATAGCGCTTGGGTTGAAGGATCCACTATGGAGTCTGCACACACCCCTAGTAAGCGCAGTCGACTGTGTATATATATTGATGGATCGGGTTGCACGCCGCAACGAGCCGTATTGCTATATGTATATGGATAAGGTTGCATACTGCAACGAGCCTTACGACTACAGATATGTGGATTGGGTTGCACGCCGCAATGAGTATTGTATAGTGATGAGTGATTGAGTGTATAGTGTATTGACCACGGTAAGAGATAATGCGAGATAGTGAGATTGAGTACTCTGAGAGTGTGAGTACATGAGTTCATAACTAAGAGGCATTTCATTCGACATGTGTACTTGAGATACATGCGTAGATATGCATTTCCTTCTGTACCCGGGTTTGGTGACTTTCATGATTTTACCTGTATCTTGACATGTAGGCATAGAGATGTACTTTTTTCATTCTATCTGAGATGAAACATTTACCTGTTGAAAGGCTTTTGGGAAAAATTACAATTTTCAAACTATTTCATATTTTTCGACGACTTTGGTAATGGATTTGGGTTTTCACTGATATACTTGAAAGGCAAAATGATTTTCAAAAATTATGAATAAGCTGAGCATTTTAAATTCCGAGTTACTTCTTTTATTACTTGCTTTACATTGTTATGAACTGTTGTGGGCTATTGGTGTTGGACCCGACCCTTGTTCCATCTTGTCGCTACTTTCAACCTAATGTTATGTTGTTACTTATTGAGTACATGGGGTCGGTTGTACTCCTACTACACTTCTGTACCTCGCGTGTAGATGTTAGATGCTATTGTTGTTGTGTTCGATGGGAGCTAGATCTGAATGTGTACATGCCTCCCTGTTATAGCTGCCTATTGTTCATGGTAGCCTTAATAAAATTCTATTTATGTACTTTCAAATAGAAGATGTATTTACTTCATATCAACTTGTAAATTCTAATTTTAGAAGCTCGTGATTTGTACTACCAAACCTCGGGATAATGTATAAGATTGCAGTAATTTGTTTGCTAAATTATCTTGTTAAATATTATTAGGAGTGGTTAGTTATTAATTAGCTTACTTAGCGGGTGGATTAGGTGTCGTCACGACTAGAGGATTTTCTGTCATCATAAGGAGGCCCATATTTCCTGGTATTCTATTCATTCGGGTGCCGCCAAGATGTATCAGGACTTGCGGCAACATCATTGGTGGAGAATGATGAATAAGGATATAGTTTCATATGTAGCCTAATGTCTAAATTGTCAGCAAGTAAAGTACGAGCATCAGAGACCTAGTGGCTTGCTTCAGAAGTTAGAGATTCCTTAGTGGAAGTGGGAGCATATCACTATGAATTTTGTTGTTGGACTCCCACGGACTCAGAGGAAGCTCGACGCGGTATGGGTCATTATGGATAGGCTGACCAAGTAAGCACATTTCATTCATGTGGCAGTTACCTATTCTTTAGAGCAGTTGGCTGAGATCTACATCCGCAAGATCGTCCGTCTTCACGGTGCGCCCGTGTCTATCATTTTTGATCGAGGTACATAGTACATCTAGCACTTCTGGAAGGTAGTACAGATTGAGTTGGGCATGCAGGTTGAGTTAAGCATAGCATTTCATCCTTAGATGGACGGACAGTTCGAACGCACGATTTTGATATTGGAGGACATGCTTCGCATGTGAGTTACGGATTTTGGGGGTTCTTGGGATCAGTTCTTGGCACTTGCAAAGTTTTCCTACAATATTAGCTACCAGTCGAGCATTCAGATGGCTCTCTACAAGGCACTATATGGGAGGCGGTGTCGATCTCCAATTAGATGGTTCGAGCTGAGGGAGGCTCGTTTGTTGGGTACAGTTTTGGTACAGGATGCCTTTTATGTTCTAAACGTCAATACCACACAAGAGCGGGTGATTTGAGTGGTACCCAATTTTCGCTCTAGAAGAACCTGGTTCTTCTAGGTGTACTTTCTACTACTATTTGCATAATTAAAAGTACATAAAATAAAGAACACAAATATTTTTACGTGGAAAACACTTGGCTGAAAAGGTAAAAAAAAACCACGACTTACTACTCAGTAGGGTTTTCCCAAATTTCCACTAAAATCACTGAGCCAAAACAGCATTCACAAAACTCTTTGTAAACCTAAGGATTAACTTTAATCCCTATGTAGCAACCAGCCTCTAACTATTGTGACAACTTCAAGTTAACTCTAACTTGAACACTCTAGGTACCTAATACAGTTGCTTCTATGAAAGCTAAAAGGTGCAATATGAAAACACCTACTACAATTTAACTAGAAATAAAGAAAGACACATAAAACTCTTTATGGAGCTGGTTCTTCAATCTGGTTCATGTAGCTTCAGGTTTGCACACTTGAATCACACACGAATTGCTTGCAAAAAGCCTTGTTATTTTGCTCCAAATTCACGTTTAACTTCTGCATTTTTGTGCAACGCTTTAATGTGAGAACATCCTGCAGTTTATAGAGTTAGTAGATGAAGCAATAACTAGAGTTCTGATGCAACTCTTCCTTGGTGGAAGAGTTCAAGTTGATTTCAACTTCTAACTCCTTCCCTATCTTGGATAGTGTTCTCTTTGATTAAGGACTCCTTCTCCTTATCAATTATGCAACTTTTTCGATCAGGAGATATTAAATACACCAAGTTAAGCTAATCTCCTTCACGTGCAACCCACATGCTCGAATCTGCCCGTTTTTGTGCACCTGAGCGATGGACCTGGTTCATCCTGAGTTTCTTTGTTAGTCTTCAAAACTAACCTTTACTTGGACCAACAAATTTCCCCTTTTTGATGATGACAAATTCTGTGCTTTTTATAAGCTTAGGCCCTGTTTCAACTCAGCTCAACATCAACACAATGTTAGAAACATTTTTCCTTTGTATCACTTATCATCAAGGACCAGGTATATTAGGTTATAAACATCACTGTTCAAAGTGTAAACACTACTTGTTTAAAGCACAACCCTTTTTGCCCCTTTTGGCATCATCGAAAAGTTGCATAAAAATGTGAGATAACCAGATTTTAAAGCTTACTCATGGCCAGTGGGGCTACTTCAAATGCAAACATGGATTAATCATCATAGATCAAACTAAGAATTTCAACCATCAAAGAAATATAAACAAATAGTTAGAGCAAAAATAGTGAATTCATTGATGATTGATAAGATTCTGCTACAAAGCATAAGAAGAAATAAAAATACTGAAAACATGAGCAAAAGAAATGAAACGTTCTGAACTGGGTCACTGGTTGATCTACACTAGGCTATGATTTAAGGCTTGGAAGAGGTAGGGGCTGGGTTATTTGCTTGGAGAAGTTTCAGCATGTCTTGAAGAGTTCCATCATTCTTCTCATTTTCCCTTGCAAGTTCAATTCTGAGAACATCTCTCTCAGATTCTACCTCAACCAATCGTATCTTCAGCCTTGCTATCTCAATATCCTTTACCTCACTCTCTTGTACCAAGACTCTAACTTTGCTATTGATAGGTGTCTGTTTAGATGAACCAGGTTCATTAAGAATGACATTGACTTCATAATCGCAAACAAGTAGATTATTAACCCTACTTCTTCATAGGTACCTTGAAATGTGCAAGCATAGTTGTGAGAATGAAACCATAGGGAATGGCATGAGTTTTGGTGCCATTGATAACTCTATCAGTAGGTCCGCGAGGGTTTCTTATTCAGATGGAACAGGTTCATCTATATTTTTTCGAGTTGAATCAACCCCTCAGTAGCTTTGCCAGACTCACTTCCCACTGTTTTGCTCACACTCTCTTCTATTTCAGTAAATTCCTCTCCCCAAATAACCATTGCACTAGTTTCTTTTGTTAGACCAACAGGAGTAAGTGAAGAATCAACCACTCTTGTACCCTTTCCCCTCATAGTACTCCTAGCACCCTTTCTCTCTTTTTCATTTCCCTATTTATTTTTACCACCAACTTCTCCAGATTCTATAGTCTCAACAACTGCTATAGATCCTACTAGTACAAATCTATTCTCCAAATTTGCAGCAACTTCAGAAATTGTCTCAGGAGTAACTTTAGAATCAGAAAATACCTGTTCAGTTTCAGATTATCTACTTTCTTCCCCCTTAGTAGCAGACTTAAATGAATCTTCAGATTTTTGGGATTCTTCTTCCTTACTTGCTTTCAATTGCTTGTTTATTTTCTTGATCTGCTCTCCTTCAGCGACAATCTTACAAGCCATCATCTTTACTCTACTTTTCTTAGAGATTGGTGTTGTAGAAGGTGTGGAAGTAGTTTCCTGTGGTAGTAATGAAGGATTTTCAAAAGTGTTCGACATATCTGGTCTAGGGTATGGAAGAGAAGAGAATTAGATTGTATTTGGAAGATGAAAGAAGAATGAGAGTTTTTGACGGCTTGAGAGAGATGAGGTAAGGAATACACTAAAGCTGATCAATATACAGGGGAATAATTGATGGGGTAACTACAACTTTTCGGACTCTTAGAAGTTTAATCAAACTGAAATTCAGTTTTGAAGAGACATTGAAGTGTATCCCTAGAATCTAGATACTTCCATTTGGTTGGGACTCTTTTAAATGTGACTGGTTCGCTTGTAACGGATAAGTCCAAAAGGAGTTTGGTATTTGGTGGGACTCTCTGCTCATGATCCAAATATAGTTATTTCAAATTATGCAAAGTATAGAAAACATATCGTATTACCTTAATAAACCAGGTTCTTCCCTGATAATTCTCTTGTGTGAGTCTAAATTTGCCAAAATAGAGAAAATATCATTAGTGATTAATGAGTCATTTTAACATATGGAACAAGAGTATACTATGAAAAGTATGAGACTGAGCAAGATTTAATCTAATTATACAATTTATTGACTTTCTAACCAAAATTTGTTTTTCAATTTTTTTCATTTTTATTTGTTTAACCTTGAACTGGTCCTTTTAGGTGATCTTAATCATCCCTAATTCCAACCTATTCCTCTCAAAGTGATCTCTACTTAAGGCTTTTGTGAAGATGTCAGCAATTTGCTTGTTAGTAGCACAAAACTCCACAGTTATCAAGCTTTTCTCATAGTTGTCCCTAAAAAATTGTGACTAACATCTATGTGCTTAGTTATCTTATGATGAATCGGGTTCTTTTTCATACTAATAGCACTAGTGTTATCATAAAAAATAGGGATGCAACCAAAATCAATTCCAAAGTTCAATAATGGTAGTTTGATCTACAACAATTGAGCACAACATGAACCAGCAGCAACACAGGTTCAGCAGTAGATAAGGCCATTAAATTTTGCCTTTTTGGTAGGCCATGACACAAGACATGAACCAAGGAAGTGTGCCATACCTGAGGTGTTCTTCCTATCCACTAAGAAACCTGTATAATCAGCGTGAGCATATCCCACTAGGTTAAAATTACTACCTTTTGTATACCAAAGGCAAAGGTTACTGGTGCCTTTCAAGTATCTCAATATTCTCTTTACATTAGTCAAGTGGGGATCCTTTGGATTTGCCTGAAATCGAGCACAAAGACCTACACTGAAAACAATGTCAAGTCTGCTAGCAGTAAGATATAACAGAGAACCAATCATTCCCCTATACAACTTCTGATCAACAGATGAACCAGGTTAATCTATATCCAATTTCTTGGATGTTTCAGTAGGATTGTCAATTTCTTTAGATGTTTCTTCCTGGTTTTGTTACTGAGTAATATGTTCATGGACAAGTTCACTCGAGGTTTGAGGATCAGTTCCTCTCTAGTCAGTTTCCCCTGTCATGTTGCCATGGGTGGAAGGACCTGTTCCATCACCTGTTCCTTCCTGGGATGCCTCTTCAGGCTGGACCATGGTTTTATCATTTGAATTTCTTATCAGCCCAATCTCTTCATTATCTTGTTCCTGCTTCTTAGAAAGAATGTTAGTTTTAATAACATATACATTTTTTTTCACACATAGTTCTTTTACTGTATATCTTATAAGCTTTACTATGTGAAGAATATCCCAAGAGTACTCCCTCATCACTTCTGGGATCATACTTACCTAGCGAGTCTTTGCCATTATTGTGCACAAAGTACTTGCATATAAATGCCCTAAGATGGGATATATTTAGCTTTCCCCTTTAAGTGACTCATAGGTAATCTTCTTAATAAGAGGTCTAGTTATGCAACTGTTTATGATGTAGCATGCAAAAGTTCAGCAAACTTAGCATTTTCAAATTCAGTTGCATGATAGACCTAATTGATGAAAATTGATTACCTAGTTGTTTTTGAGTTTTTCTAACAAAAGAAGTAAACATGTCAAATGCCTCATCTTTAGATGTTAAAAATAATGTCCATGTAAACCTAGAGTAATCATCAACAAACACCATCACATATCTTTTACCACCTCTGCTTAATGTTCACATTGGACCACAAAGATCTATATGGACCAGTTCCATCGTTCTGGTAGTGCTTACCACTTTCTTGCATTTAAAAGAGGATCTTACCTGCTTCCCCCTTGCACAAGCCTCAAAAACTTTGTCTTCCTTGAACTTGATGTTAGGCAGCCCTATCATCAGATCCTTGGACACTAATTTGTTGAGTTGAATCAGACTTGCATGTCCAAGTCTCTTGTGCCAAAGGAGGGGATCATTGTCCAACACACTTAAGCAAGTGAGTTCATTTTCTGAAAGTGTGGACAAATCTACAATGTATGTATTGTTTACTCTTTTTCCCTGCAAAACAATCTTGTCAGTGGTAAGATTAATCACAAAATATTTGGTAGTGGTGAATGCTACCAAGTTACCTTTATCACATAAATGTGATACACTGATTAGACTGTACTTTAGGCCATCTATCAAGTAGACATTCTCAATAGAGTGAGAATCAGTCTTACCTACCTTTCCAACCCCAATGATCTCACCTTTCTTCCCATTTCCAAAGGAGACATTACCTCCTTTGAGGTCCTCAAGTGAAAGGAACTGGTTCTTGCTTCCTGTCATATGCTTTGAGCAGCCACTATCCGTGTACCATATTTGGCTACTCCCTTTCACTTGGACCCATAAAAGGAAATCAGGGGTTAGTCTTAGGAACCAAACTAGTTTGGGTCCCTTTCTATAGGAAAAAGGGTGAATCAGATTCTTTTTAGCCCAACCTGACAGCCTATTTTTCCCTTGAACAAATTCTTTATTCTTTTTACTAGCCTTTTCTTTTGCAATACATTTAGATTTATAGTGACCAGTTTTACCACAGTGTGTGCAAATTTTGTTCTCAAGAAGTGTGAGGTACTTGCTTTTGGGATCCCACTTAGGTGCAGGGGTCCCATATCCAAGTCCTCTCTTATTGCTACTATGGTGTTCATGTAGCCATGAAAGTGCATCGGAGGATCAATTCCATTTACAGGTTCTATCTAGCTCGTGCTTAACCTTGTTTAGATCCTCCTTAAGGACTCTTATCTGCTCATCTCTTTTGTACAACTCATCTTTCATTTTTCCTACATTTTCTTTTAACGTGAGTTGTGTGTGATCGGATTTCTTTTTACCAGTTCCTAATTGCAATTTTAGATTTTCAGATTTAAGCTCTAGTACTGTGGTGTCAAGTTCATGAACCTGGTTTTTCAACTCAGCATTTTTACTATCACTTTCACTAGCCCTAAGTTCTAGGTTATTGCACTTAGCTTTCAAAATCACACACTCCTTAGACAGCTATTTGTTTTCATTGTTTAGATCCTCAGATTCATCAATGAAATCCAGGAGTAACTTAGATAGCCTTTCTTTAGACAAAAATTTATTCGTCTTTGAGATGAATTATACTTACCTCAGATTTCTCATCGGATTCTCCAATTGCCATAAGTGTTTGTTCATCTCCATCTTCATCCTCTGAGTCCTCATTTGAGCTTTCACCCCAAGCAGCAACCATAGCCTTTGTTGATCCTTTGTTCTTCTTGGGATGAACCTGTTCCTTCTTCTTGTTCCTTCATTTAGCTCCTTCCTTCTTCCATTCAATTTCCCATTGAGGGCAATCTTTTATGTGGTGATCAGGATTCCCACACTTGTAACACCCCTCATTGGTTTGTTTTTCAGGAACCCTTGGTTTGTTGTAGCTTCCACTTCTTGAAGGATCATTTCCTCTCATTAGGTACTTCTTGAACTCTTTTGTGATCATGTTCATTTTATCCTCCTCTAGATCAGCACCTTCGGTGATTTTGAATTCCATGCTCCTTTCCTTCTTGGGTGCATCCATCTTCATGGTCTGCCTTTTCAGTTCATAGGCAATAAGATTTCCAATTAGTTCATCCAGCTTCAGGGTAGCAATATTCTTAGATTCCTCAATAGCTGTGATTTTGCTTTTCGAATAGATTGGCAGTACCCTTGTCAAAATCTTCTCAACTTTGTCTTCTTCAAGAATAACCCTTCCAAGAGACGTAAGTTCATTTGTTAGTATGGTGAACCTTGTATACATCTCTTGGATGGTTTCCCCTTCATTCATGGTGAAATTCTCATATTGAGAATACAGTAGTGTTCCTCTGGACCTCTTCACTTGAGGTGTTCCTTTATGAGCCACTTGCAAAGTGTCCCAGATTTCCTTAGCAGTGGTGCAGCTTTGAATTCTACTGTACTCATCTGGACCAAGTCCACACACAAGCCATTTCTTGGCCTTTGCATTCTTTTCCCACTTCCTCAAGTCCTCAGCAGTGTAGTCAGCTCTAGTCTTGGCACATCCACTCCTTCACCATTCTTCTTTGTAGTTGCTAGAGGACCATCAGTGACTATGTTCCAGAGTTCATAGTGTTCTCCTATGATGTGATCTCTCATCCTGTTCTTCCACCAAGAATAGTACTGACCATTGCAAAGTGGAGGCCTAGCAGTGGATTGCCCTTCCCAGTTCCCAGGTGGTGCACTCATGTTGATCTTCTCCTAAGGTGTNGTGTACCATATTTGGCTACTCCCTTTCACTTGGACCCATAAAAGGAAATCAGGGGTTAGTCTTAGGAACCAAACTAGTTTGGGTCCCTTTCTATAGGAAAAAGGGTGAATCAGATTCTTTTTAGCCCAACCTGACAGCCTATTTTTCCCTTGAACAAATTCTTTATTCTTTTTACTAGCCTTTTCTTTTGCAATACATTTAGATTTATAGNTATGTTCTGAACGCCAATACCACACAAGAGGGGGTGATTTGAGTGGTACCCAATTTTTGCTCTAGAAGAACTTGGTTCTTCTAAGTGTACTTTCTACTACTGTTTGTAGAATTAAAAGTACATAAAATAAAGAAGACAGCGATTTTTAAGTGGAAAACACCGGGCTCAAAAGGTGAAAAAACCACGACCTACTACTCAGTAGGATTTTCTCAAACTTCCACTAAAATCACTGAGCCAAAACAGCATTTACAAAACTCTTTGTAAACCTAAGGATTAACTCTAATCCCTGTATAGCAACCAGCCTCTAACTGTTGTGACAACTTCAAGTTAACTCTAACTTGACACTCTAGGTAACTAATACAATTGCTTCTATGAAAGTTGAAAGGTACAATATGAAAACACCTACTACAATTGAACTAGAAATAAAGAAAGACACATAGAACTCTTTATGGAGCTGGTTCATCAATCTGGTTCATGTAGCTTCAGGTTTGCACACTTGAATCACACACGAATTGCATGCAAAAAGCCTTGCTATTTTGTTCCCAATTCACGTTTAACTTCTGCGTTTTTGTGCAACACTTTAATATAAGAACATCCTGCAATTTATTGAGTTAGTAGATGAAGAAATAAATAGAGTTCTGATGCAACTCTTCCTTGTAGGAAGAGTTCTAGTTGATTTCAACTTCTAACTCCTTCCCTATCTTGGATAGTGTTCTCTTTGATTAAGGACCCCTTCTCCTTATCAATTATGAAACCTTTTTCGATCAAGAGATATTAAATACACCAAGTTAAGCTTATCTCCTTCACGTGCAACCCATATGCTCGAATCTGCCCATTTTTGTGCACCTGAGTGATGGACCTGGTTCATCCTGAGTTCATTTGTCAGTCTTCAAAACTAACCTTTACTTGGGCCAACAGCCTTGGACAAGGTCAAGATTATTCAGAATCGACTTCGCACAGCTCAGTCTAGGTAGAAGAGTTATACCGACAACAGAGTTCGTGATGTTGCATTCATGGTCGAAGAGAAGGTATTGCTCCATGTTCCACCCATGAAGGGTGTGGTGAGGTTCGGGAAGAAGGGCAAATTTATCCCTAGGTATATCGGACCCTTTGAGATTCTTCAAAGAGTGGGTGAGGTGGCCTACAAGCTCGCATTGCATCCTTGTTTATCAGTAGTGCATCCAGCATTCCATGTGTCTATATGTCCCTACTCCGGAAGTATCACGTTGATCCATCCCATGTGTTAGATTTCAGATCAGTCCAATTGGACAAGGATTTGACTTATGAGGAGGAGTCGGTGGCTATTATAGCCCTACAGGTCCAATAGTTCAGGTAAAACAGTTATCCTTCAGTTTGAGTGCAATAGAGGTCAACCTGTCAAGGCAGTCCGAGTCGGACATGCGGAGTAGATATCCTTACCTTTTCACCGGTCCAAGTACTTTTCTATGTCCGTTCGAGGACGAATGTTTGTTTTAGAGGTGGAGAATGTGATGACCCGATAGTTCATCTATGGCTTTAACCCTTAATTTTGTGCTTCGAAACCTTAAATAGCTTTTCTTAATCTTCCTCATTTTGCGTGCACAATCCATGCCTTTCTTCAGAAGGTTTTTATGTGAAAACTTGACTAAAATATGAATTCGTGTCTTAAAAATTCATTTTAGCTGACTTCAGTTAACATTTTAAGAAAATGGACCCGGATCTATATTTTGATGGTCCTAGTGGGTCCGTATCATTATTTGGGACTTGGGCGTATGTTTGGAATCGAATTCGAAGGTCCCTAGCTCGAGTTATCGCAATTTGTTGAAAATTTGAAGTTTCAAGATTTGAAGAATTTATAACTTTGACCGATGTTTGACTTTGTTGATATTGGGTCTGGATTTTGGTTTTGGAACTTGGTATAGGTCCATTATAGTATTCATGACTTGTCTACAAAATTTGGTGTAAAACAAAAGTAATTTGACGTGATTCGGACGTCCATTTGTTAAAATAAAAGTTCTGAAGCCTTTTTGAAAATTTGATTTGTTTTGGTGTCTGATTCGTAGTTCTAGGTGTTATTTTGGTATTTTAAATCGCGTGATCGAGTTTAGATCCGCGAGGGCTCGGGTGAATTTCAGATAGGCTACGGATGGGTTGAACTAAGAAAATTCTAGTTTCCTTAGCTGCTATTGTCAACTAGTATTTCCTTCTTTGCAATCGCGAAGGTACTCACACCATCATGAAAAGTGATCTCAGTTGGGTAGTGATAATAGGTGAATTAGACTATAGTTAGGCCCTAAAAAACCACATTTTTGTATAGCTTTATGGTAAAAAGTGATAACCAAATGCTCTGATTAGTGATTTTCATGATTTGCAGGCTATATCCATTAAAAGAAGTCGGTGGAGTACTTTTGGGATCAATTACGGAGAAAAGGAGGCCAGTCATATAACATCCACAAAGTGCACCAAGCAAAGGGACAAAACCAGAATTGAACCTGGCCTACCGTTGTCCGGCCGTAACCGCGGTAGGACTGCGGAAGAACATTACTGCAGATTCAGAGAACCATTCTGGCCGCGATCCTGGCGTAACCGCGTTGGGACTGTGGCAGGACGCGAAAACTACAGGGACCAAAGTGTCAAGTTGGGAAAACTTGGTGTAAAACCCTTATAAGATGTAGAAATTCGGCCACATTAGGGCAGACTTGTTTTGAGATTACTTTTGCAAGATACACAATTGTGAGAGATCACCCAAAAACACCATAGTTATTTATCTCTTCTTTTTCTTGCTATTTTTGATTATGAATATTTTTGTAGTTTATCCTTAAGTTGTTATGAGTAGCTGAATACTTTAGTCTAAGGTTTTGATGAAACCTATTGAAGGATGAACTTCTTGATTATGTTAATATAGTTTGTCAGTTAATCTCTATTTGTTCAACTACGTGTTTGTTGTAATTAATTGACAGGATCCTCAATTAGCTCTGCCTATTTAGTATGCATAACTCGGAAGAGAGTGCATATTTAGGTAATTGTTGAACAACACCACTTCCAAAGTATAAGAGGGATCTATAACTGCGGGTTTAAAGGCGGGATTAGGGATAATGAAGCCTTGGGTGCAATCTAAAGTGAGCTGTAATAAACAGAGACAGCTAGCATATCTCAGGAGAGTGCATCTAGTAAATTATCATGATTACTCGGGAGAGATTTACGGTAAAAATAGTGCTCATGATTGATAGAGATGGTTTGGTGAATCTATATGAAACATAACCGGAAGGGGTTCCATCAATAGGGGAAATCACTACCTTAGAACCTTCTCATTATTGTTTACAACCCAGGCATATTTAGTTTACAGCTGTTTATTTACTTTCAATCTTAGTTATTAGAAATACCATCAACTATTGTTTACAACATTTGGGGAAGTTGATTATAAAGAATTTAGTAAGTCCAACAAAAGTAATTGATAGGTTAATTCTCTATGGATTCGACTCTGGGCATAAATACTCAGGTTATATTTGCAACGTCCACGTGTCCTTTTATAAGGTATAGTTGGGCGTCATCAAATTTTGGCACCGTTGCCGGGGAATTAACGGTGTTATCAATTACAGTTGAAAGAAGTACAAAAATTCTTAGTGTAGTCAGTTTTCTCTATACCCAATTTTTACATTGATATTTTAACGTTTGTTGACTGGGTTGCACAGGTGCATGCCTACAAACTTATCGAGATCTGGTGAAGTATTTGAAGCATTATCAAATCTTGAGAAAGTTTTCAAGGCTTTGAATCGGGCCAACCGGAAAAACAAACAACAACCAACAACTGCACAATTCGAAATAATCATGGAAGATCACAAGGAAAACCCAGGAGTTCCAATAGTGCCAGAGGCTGTTCTCTATGACTGGGCACAACCCATAGCTGAGAATCTATCCACAGCGATAGTAGTCCCGCAGATATAGGCTGAGTCATTCCAAATCAAAAATAACATGTTGCACTTGTTGCAGAATAAGGGATTATTTTCAAGGTCACAAGTTGAAGATCCTCAGCAGCACTTGAAGAATTTCTTGTCTATTGATAAGTAGGATTTTAACATGTTTTATGCCCATACTTGCCTATGCTTTGAGTATAATTTGCTACAAAATAGTCCCAAAATGCTTACAGGTTGTGCTTAATTGCAGGTTTGAGCGACAAACTGACGAAATGTCAAAGATTGGCTCAAAACGGAGTGAAGCCTGCTCAAGTGTCAAAAGATCAATGAAGTAGTGGAAATCAGAGCTTGGTCCGGACCGCACAACTGTGCATGTGGCCGCACCATCTTGCCATGCGGCCGCACCATCTTGCCATGCGGCCTGCACCAAAGAGTTTAGAGGAGATGCAGTCTTGGACAAGCTCAAGCCATACGGCCACGGTCACTATCACGCGGTCCGTGCCACAACTTCATGCGGCCGCGTCGCACCTTCTTGCAGTCCGCGCCAGCCAGTTCAGAGAATGAAGCAATGGAAGTCAACCATCCAGTGCGGCCGCGATCATGATTGCGCGGCCCGCACTAACCTCGCAGGGGAAATTTTGTCCAGTTTTTCCGGCCCACTATAAATAGACATTTTACCATTTTTAGGTTAAGTTTGATATTCTAAATAAGATATGCGCTCGTGAGAACCGTGTTTTAGCCTATTTTGGGCATTTTAGCATTAATTCTTTCATAGATTCTTGTAGTTTAACTTTAGCAATTAATTAACATGCTTAGTTCTTCATCTATTCCTTCTGTTTCTTCTTTAATTATGTCTAGCTAAACCCCTTAGCTAGGGTTGTGGCTCAACCCTAGTGTGGGTAATTGATGGGTGTTGCTTCTTAATGATAGATTGATATTGGGTGTTTGTTATTTGGGTTAATTTTATGCTTTAATTAAGGATTGGTGGTTGAAAGAATTGATTCTAGCTTAGTGGGTTTTGACTCTTCTTGAGAAAGAGAGTCTATGACCCCAAAATTGACCCAACAAGGAATTGGGATGGACTCATGAGAAATGGTAGTCCTAATTAACGGGTTAAATCTTGAGAGAGCACCCTACTTGAACCCTAGTTGCTTGGTCTAATTGGCCTACCCAATTGGTCGAGAGAGAGTCAATTGGGAAAAATCGCTCTCTCTACCGAGAGGTGTGAGAGTGGGTACAATTGTGCAACGGTTATAACATTGATCCAAACTATGTCAATCTATTATTAGTAGTTTCTACCCATTAGTTAACCGCCTAGGTGATGCCACAACCTTAGTGCCTTTCTCTTTCTTAATTACAAACTTAGAAAATATCCCTTTAGCATAATTTAGTCTTAATCATTCATTGATAATAGTAGTTGATAAAAGAAAACCCAAAAATGTTAGGAGTGCAATTAGAAGCACAAACGCATTCCTAGTCTAGACAGATACGCAACTCCACTCCAAGCTCTCTATGGAAAAATCGACCCCGATATCACTATTCGGGTAAATGCTGTAGCACCTGCTCTTCCTACCATTGTGTAAGGTCGAGTTGGCAGCGATCACTTTTTGGCGCCGTTGCCGTGGAGCTTACGGTGTTGACTATTTGTGTAGCTAGTTTTGTATTTTGCTTCTCTTTCCTTCTTTTTACTAACTTTATTTGTGTCGATCTAACAGATACAAATGGCTCTAAACGGAATTGACCCTCTTGGCAACGTGGTCACAGGGGAGGAGGTTGAGGATCTTGAACAAGAAGATGTATTACCTCAAGCTCCAAGGAGAGGACGAAATGCCAGTGCAAATGATAACATACCAGACCCTCCTCTGCCTCCACCAAGAGTAGCTCCAAGAGTCCTTCCAAACCAGGGTTATGCAAGTGCCATAGTTCCTCCCCGAATCCGGGTGGGGAATTTCTAAATCACCAATGTAATGTTGACTTTGCTCGAGCAGAGAGGGTATTTTACGGGCGCCTCCGACCAAAATGCATACAATCACTTGAAGGGGTTCGTAGATACTTGCTGGGGGAGTAAACAAACAAACGTGTCAGAGGATGCTTTGAGATTGAGGCTTTTCCCGTTCTCTCTTCGGGGTAAAGCATTGGATTGGTTAGAAAGGCTTCCAAATTATTCTATCACTACGTGAGATGAATTGGCGGACAAATTTATTGCCAAGTTCTTTTCTCCAAGTCACATGGCGGCGCTCTGTGATGAAATTTTGGATTTCAAACAAGAGCCAATGGAACCTTTGCACGAAATATGGGAGAGATTTAGAACTATGGTTAAAGAGTGTACAGATAATGATATGAATGATGTGATGATTCAACAAACATTCTATAGGGGCATCAACACAACCAACCAATGTATTGTGAACCAATTGGCGGGAGGAAATTTTATGAAGCTCCCATACAATGAAGCTTGTGATGTGTTAGATGAAATGGCCGATACTTCTTCGACATGGCAAAGTCGGGCAAATGTTCCTCAAGGTGACCCTAATGTCATACATTTTCATAAGGAATTGCATGATCACAGACAAGCCATTGCCGAACTCACAACAACAATGAACCAATTGGAGAAGGCGCAATTGCAACAAGTTCAAAATCCGCGCCAAGTCAATGCCATGGAAGGAGTGAATATGATGAAAAGAAGGCAAAGAGGGCAACAACCTCAAGGAAACTTTGATAACTATGATGATGGTGGTGGTTATTCGAATGAGTGCTATGATGAGCAAAGTGAAGATTGTCAACCAAATGAAATTGGGGCAATCAACAAGGAGGCAGAAATTGGAATAACAACAATCAATAACATAGTGGTGGAAATTGGAACGAGAACAACCAAAACAACAATTGGGGGAATCAAGGTAACAATGGTGGAAATTGGAACGGAAATAATAAAAACAATTGGAACAACAACAATTGTCAAGGTGGGTGGAAAAACAATGGTGGTCAAGGTAATCGGGGGCAAGGCTTTCAAAGGCCTCCGATGTTTCAACAACCGAACAACCCACCACCGTTTCAATCTCAAGGGTCTAGTTCTTCGGGAAATGATTTTGGGAGAATTGAAGTTATGTTTGAACAAATGATGAAGAAGAACCAAGACTCCGATGCTCAATTGGCTTCCCACAACACTTCCATCCGTAACTTGGAGGTGCAACTTGGTCAAATTTCTCAATCTTTAAATACTCGCCCAAAGGGTGCCCTACCAAGTGACACGGTAGTAAACCATAAGGGTGGGCACAACAATCATGTGATGGCGGTGACAACGCGAAGTGGAAGAGGCCGTGATGTGCATGCCTCAAGAGAAAATCAAGTTATGGTTGATGAAGATGAGTTTCGTGATGATAATATGCCTTTGGTGGTTGAGGATGTAGTGGAACCCAATGTGAACAACGATGTGCGGATTGATATTAATGATGTTGAGGAGGAGACACAAAAAGACGTGAACCCGTCTAGGGAACACGTGATTGATATGCCCGAGCTGGTGGTGCCCAAAGCCAACACACCCTTGCCTAGGCCTCTTCCACCTTACCCTCAAAGTCTGGCAAAGCAAAAAAGAGACAACCAATTCAAGAAGTTCATTGAAATGATGAAGAGTCTTACTATAAATGTGCCATTGGTGGAAGCCCTTGAACAAATGCCAGGGTACGCAAAATTATGAAGGATTTGGTTACCAAGAAAAGGTCAATGGAGTGTGAAACAATCAAGATGACGCATCAAGTGAGTTCTATTGTTCATTCTATGGCCCCAAAACTCGAGGATCCCGGAGCTTTCACTATCCCTTGCACTATTGGTAGTGCGGAGTTTGCTAAAGCCTTGTGTGACTTGGGGGCTAGTATTAACTTGATGCCCTATTCGGTTTTCAAGACCCTAGGGATTGGTCAACCTAGACCAACTTCCATGCGACTTCAAATGGGGACCGATCAATGAAACATCCCTTGGGCATAATTGATGATATCCTTGTTCGTGTTGATAAGTTCATATTGCCGGCAAATTTTGTGATATTGGACTGCGAGGTTGATTTTGAGGTGCCAATCATTCTTGGAAGACCTTTTCTAGCTACAGGGAAGGCATTGGTAGATGTTGAAGCTGGGGAGTTGACGTTCCGTGTGGGAGATGAGAAAGTGGTATTTCATGTATGTAAATCAATGAGGCAACCCAATAGCACGGAGGTGTGGACATTTGTGGACATTGTCACAGCCGTGATAGTGGATGGCACAAGTGCATTGATGAATGTTGAAGATCCTCTTGAGGCCGTGCTTCTTAACATGGATGTCAATGATGATTCCAGTAGAGTGGAGTGCATGAATGCATTGCATGGCATGGGCTCATATTCATATGAGCCTAGGAAGCTATCTTTGGATCAAAAGAATCGCAAAACTCCTCCAATCAAGCCATCCATTGAGGAGCCACCCGTGTTGGAGTTGAAGCCACTTCCTCCACACCTCAGGTATGAGTTTTTGGGTTCAAATTCTACTTTACTTGTTATTCTTTCCTCGTGCCTAACTAACATGCAGGTTGATGCCACTTTGGTGGTTCTTCAAAAGCGCAAAAAAGCGATTGGATGGACATTGGAGGATATTTGGGGGATAAGCCCCGCGTTTTGCATGCACAACATCATTTTGGAGGAGGATGCAAGGCCGTCTCTTGAACATCAAAGAAGATTAAATGAGACTATGCAATAAGTGGTAAAGAAAGAGGTTATCAAGTGGTTGGACGTTGGTGTGGTTTACCCAATCTCAGATAGTTCATGGACCTCTCCGGTCCAATGTGTGCCAAAGAAGGGTGGAATGACGGTCGTGACCAATGCCAACAATGAACTGATTCCTACGCGGACAGTTACGGGTTGGAGAGTGTGTATGGACTATAGGAAGCTTAACAAGGTAACAAGAAAAGATCATTTCCCACTACCATTCTTGGACCAAATTCTCGATCATCTTGCGGGCCGGGCCTTTTATTGTTTTCTAGATGGCTACTCGGGGTACAATCAAATTCTCATTGCCCCGGAGGATCAGGAGAAGACAACCTTCACATGTCCTTATGGAACATTCGCTTTCTCCCCCGGCGACCTTCCAAAGATGTATGATGGCAATTTTCACCTACATGTGGAGGGTATCTTGTAGGTCTTCATGGATGATTTCAGCGTGGTAGGGGATTCATTTGAGGAATGTCTAGTGAACTTGGATAGGATGTTGGAAAGATGTGAAGAAACCAATCTTGTGCTCAACTGGGAGAAATGTCACTTTATAGTGCAAGAGGGTATTGTATTGGGTCACAAAATCTCAAAACATGGAATTGAAGTCGATAAGGCAAAAATTGAGGTTATCTCAAGGCTCCCTCCCCCTACTTCCGTCAAAGGGGAGGGGAGTTTTCTTGGTCATGCCGGGTTCTACCGGCGATACATTAAAGACTTCTCAAAAATTGTGAACCCGCTTTGCAAATTATTGGAGAAAGATGTCAAGTTTGTCTTTGATGAGAAGTGCATGGAGTCTTTTGAGCTATTGAAACACAAGTTGACCACAACTCCTATCATCACCGCACCTAATTGGGAATTGCCCTTTGAATTTATGTGCGATGCGAGTGATGTGGTGGTAGGTGCAGTGCTAGGCCAAAGGATCAACAAAATGTTCCATGCTATGTATTATCCTAGCAAAATGATGAATGAGTCCCAAAGAAATTACACGGTGACGGAAAAAGAGCTATTGGCTATTGTGTTTGCGATGGAGAAATTTTGACCTTATCTTATGGGGGCAAAGGTGATCATACACATAGACCATACAGGTATTTGATGACAAAGAAGGATTCGAAAGCAAGGTTGATGAGATGGGTGCTACTTCTTGAGGAATTTGATCTAGAGATTTTGGATAGGAAGGGAAGCGAGAATCAAGTTGCGGACTATTTGTCTTGGCTAGAGGAAGAGTGGAGACCATGTAATGGTGTTGAGATAAATGATACTTTCCCTGACGAGCAGCTTCTTTCCATTTCTATGTGTTATATGCCTTGGTTCGCTGACATCGCCAACTTCATTGTGACCGGTAATGTCCCGTGTGAGCTCTCTTCCAACAGGAAGAAACTCAAGCGGGATAGCTTGGATTTTTATTGGGATGATCCGTATTTGTTTAAAATTTGCATGGATGGGGTGATAAGAAGATGTGTAATGGAAAGTGAACAAATGAACATATTGGAGGCTTGTCACTCTTCTCCCTATGGTGGCCATCATGGGGGGTGAGGACGGCTTCAAAGGTTTTAAGTTGCGGCTTCTATTGGCCAACGTTGTTTAAAGATGCTAGCGACTTGGTGAAGAGATGTGATGCATGCCAAAGAGCCAGCGGGATTTCAAAGAGGGGTGAAATGCCTCTCAATACAATTCTCGAGATGGATATTTTTTATGTTTGGGGCATTGATTTCATGGGCCCGATCGTGAGCTCTTGTGGGAACACGTATATTCTCGTGGCTGTGGACTATGTTTCAAAGTGGGTTGAAGCCATCGCTCTACCAACAATTAAGCCTGAAGTGTCGTGACGTTCTTGAAAAAGAGTATCTTCACTAGGTTTGGCACCCCTTGTGCTATCATTAGTGATGGGGGGTCCCATTTTTGCAACAAGGCTTTCGACTCATTGCTTGCTAAATATGGAGTTAACCACAAAGTGACCACCCCCTATCATCCGCAAGCTAGCGGTCAAGTAGAAGTCTCAAATCGGGAAATAAAGAGTATTTTGTCGAAAACGGTAAATGCTAATAGGACTGATTGGTTGAAGAAATTGGATGATGCTCTTTGGGCTTATTGGATGGCTTACAAGACTCCAATTGGTATGTCTCCATATCGGTTGGTGTTTGGTAAGGCTTGCCATCTTCCGGTGGAATTAGAACACAAGGCTATGTGGGCGTTGAGGAAGTTGAACTTGGAATGGGATGTTGCAGCCAATCTCCTAGTGGAGAAATTGAATGAACTTGAGGAGTTTAGATTTCATGCCTACTCCAGCTCGTCCTTGTATAAGGACAAGATGAAGTACCTTCATGACAAATATGCTCGGGGCAAAGAATTCAAGGTGGGCGACATGGTTCTTCTTTTCAATTCCCGGTTAAGGTTATTTCCGGGGAAGCTCAAATCTAAGTGGAGTGGTGCTTTTGAAGTGGTATTTGTGACTCCTTTTGGTGCCCTTGATCTCCAAAACAAGAATGATGAAGTATTCCGGGTCAATGGGCATCGTGTCAAGCACTACTTGGGAAAGTTTGATGACAGCCACGTGGTGGCTCTCATTCATTTGAAGTGATGTGATGGTAACTTGCGTCGTGCTGCGACATTAAATCAGGCGCTTCTTGGGAGGAAACCCATGTCTTTTTCTTGCTCTATATGTCTATTGTAGATTAGGATTTTTGAGCTGATTGTTTGTGAGATTGCAGGACTTGTGTTGAACCAGTGCAAAATAAAGTGCAAAAAAAGTGCCCAGTCTCTAAAGATAGCTAGTGCAGCCGCATCCCTACTTGTGCAGTCCGCACCGACTAAGCCTGATAGGGACCGGTCTCTGAATCTAAACCACGCGGCCGCGTTTCTATTTGAGCGGTCCGCGTTGGTTTCATGCGGCCGCGTCCATGGTTATACGGCCTGCTGACCTTTTGCCAGTGGCAGTTGTTGGGTAAGACCCAGCGCGGCCCGCGGTTATGTTTACGCGGCCGCGCTGGAGGGTAAGTAATGGGTCCCAGCTTTTTTCCATAAATAGGACCTTAGGGCTTCATTTAGAACTTTTCGTCAAATCGATACCTTGAGCCTTAAATATTCGCTGTTCACCCTGAGACTATTGTTTGTGCTTGCATCAAGAGTAATTTCTTCACACTCCTGGTAACAAACTCTCACATTTATCTTTACTTAGTTGTTAATTCCAAATTTTATTATTTCTCAGTAGTTTTAACTTCTTGTTTCTTCAATTTTTACTTCAATTAGTGTAGTTGTTGTTCTTAAAATGATGGGCATGATTTTTTAATGGTGGGTAATTGAGTAGGGGCCAATTAGGATGAAAAACTTGGACGAAAAAAGCATTTAGGTGAAACCCTAGTTCGTTCCGAACTCATTAACTAGTGCGGCCTACGGTCGTGATCTAGTAGTCCGCATGGCCCTGACGCAGCCGCACCCCTTGTTCACGCGGCCCGCAGGAGCCCTGGTACTGAAAGTTTAGACATCACCAGCGCGGCCCGCGTTGGGAACTTCAGAAAGGATGCATTTTTTGTTGAATGGTTTGTGCGGCCCGCAATCGTGATCTCGCGGCCTGCGGTGCCCCCCACGCGGCCGCGGCCGCGCCCCAGCTTGCACGGTCCGCGCTGACCTAGTCTGAGGCATGCTACTACAAATTTTTCATCTCTGTTCTGCTACAATATTTGTCACCTAATACTCTGCATGTGCCTATACTAACAATGTTAAACGTGTTTGTTTGCAGAAAATGGTTAAACAAAGAGGACGAGGTGCCAAGCAACCCGGACGAGGTGACCCCTCCCGGGGAGGAAAAGCTAAACTGACCAATCTCACTCCCCGACCAAAACCAAAAGCAAGGAAACAGGTTGTGAGTGACCAGGAATAGTCGGGGAGTGAGTACCTTCCCTCTCAGGACTTATCAACTGATTCGAGGCAATCCCCCTCAGTCCCAGCCCCAGCTCCACAGGTTATACAGTCTGAGTCATCTGATGTCTCAGCAGCGGGTAGCGGCGAGTACTCCACCTCCCCCACAGCTTCAATATGTGGGGAGAGTGCAGAAGGTGGTGCTGACACTAATGATGAGGTCCCGGGTAGTGGGGTGCCCGAGGTTGGTGGTGTAGAACACACAAGGAGAGTGGAAGTATGGGAGGACCGCTTTGTTAGTCAAGTGGCCTTATACAAATTCCGGGAAATGTGGTCCAAAAGACATTTAATCCCGGAAAGAAGCATAATCACCCGAGACTTATTGCCATTCCTCCCCAATGTATATGAGAAGTTTCAAACCAGAGTTGGGTAGGAGCACTTTAGTGATGGGTTGATAGACGCAAATGAGCACATGGTCAAGGAGTTCTTCTGCAATGTATCCTACACCAAAAAGGACTCTGTTGTGACCAAAGTAAGGAACAAGAATGTGGTGTTCTCGGATAAAGCGTTTAATGAATATTTGGGTTTCAATATTGAAGACGAGACCAAATACTTGGAGAAGCTGGCAATAAAGGAGGAGGTTCACCCATGGTTGGCGATGTTTTTCGCTCATCCGGGTGTTGTTCCGGATTGGATACAGGAGGGGGTAAAAATTTTAAGAAAAAACTTGAACTTCAAGGCGAGAGGGTGGTTCACCTTTATTTGCAACAGGCTTGATCCTACATAACATGACCAGACTATCCCTCTCCCCCGGGCTGTGCTCATTGCTTCCATTATGGCCAGTTTCCCTATCAATGTAGGGAATGTTATGTACAGGGCGATCACTTCTATAGGGGTTGACAGCATGTGGAACTACCCATTCCCTAACACTCTGACTATGTATTTTAGGGACTTGAAAGTGAAGAAGAAGCCCTATGATGTGACAGTGCGCCCAGTGGCCCCGTTCTCATGGTTCAGTATACAGGGGCCGGACAACCCGAAGGATAAGAAGCACAAGGCATCCACCTCTGCCCCGACTGGCCAGTCTGAGGAGCCAGTTGAGGTAGAGCCTTCCACCGAGCCTACTACAGAGCTTCACTCCAGTCTAGTTGTTTATGTCCCAGTTGATGTGCCTTCCTCCTCTGCGGGACCTAGTTCTTCAGCTGGCCCCACGGTCCCCACTTCCCGGACCAACCCATTGATAGCCCACAGTTAGCTATGCCCTTGGCCAGTTTAAACAACTAAATAACAGTTTTGCGACATCCAAGTTTTCCACATTGGCCACTTCAGTTGAGGCCCAGTCTGCACCAGCCACTGTCTAGATTCCTCAGTCTATTGAGAAAACATTGAAAATGCTCCTGGCCAACCAGGAGAAGATGATTGAGACTCAGAGTGCCTTGACTAAGGCAGTTGGTGCACATAGCATAGCCTTGGAGAAGCTGACCTGGGAGCACAAGAAGATGAGGAAGTCCAGGGCATCAAAGGAGTCGGTAAAGGTTCTTCGCGCAGATGTGGACAAGCTAATGGCGGATCAGCTGTCGTTAAACTTGTTATTTGGGGAATCAGCCCCTCCAGCAGTAGCATCAGTACCTGAGCCACAGCAGGAGCAGGCACCCAGGCCTTCGAGGAAGAAGAGGAAGCTGCCCAGCACTGAGGGAGTAGTGATTGAGTTGGCTGAGATTCAGGTGACTCCCACCGGTGATGTACTAGATGTTCCGCCAGTCCAGCAGCAGGACCCTGCCCCAGCAGAGCAACAGCAGGACCGTGTCCCAGCAGAGCAGCAGCAGGCTGGGAACCAGTCTGAGGTTCCCGCCCATATAGAGGACCAGGGGACCATTGAGGATCAGATGCAGACGGACCAGGCCTAGGGAGCCTTCTATATCCTTTATATAATTTTATGCTTATTTTGGTAGTTGGCATTGGGGACAATGCCAGCTCTTATTCGTGGGGGTACGCCCTACTATTTTTATTTGATACACTTGGATGACTGTATATATTTGATTTTTAGTTTATGTTATTAGACTTGATAGTTGGCCTGTATATAATTTCTCATTTTGGCTACTTCTCTACTTTATGTACATATTCATCCTCCGTTGTATATTCTACTCCCCTATTGTACATATTTATTCGGTTTTTCTATTTTTGTTAAATTTTCTTTTTTGTTTTTAGCTTCGTAGTTAGGCTCGTAGCCTTTTGTTTTGGTTTTGGCGTTTTCAATAAGCCCTTGATTTTCTTAATGCCACGATTCTTTCCAAGGGACTAACACATTTTCCTTTGATCCCATGGTCAAAGACATAATGTTGTGTTTAGGATGGTGAACGTCGTGGCCTTGAGACTCTTGTGTTGACCAAATAATTATCATATGGTCGTGTTGGACCATTGTGCGCTTGAATCATAACTAAGGTTGTTGTGGGCCCTCGACTCGATGTCTTTAGCAATCCTTGAGTGTGTGTGGTGAGAATTTGAATTGTGAGTCCAAGTCCCGAGCCGATGGTCTAGAATTTTCCCCCGAATGTTTGTTGAGGTGAAATCCTAGGTGAAATTTGACTTGAGAAATGATTATAGGCCCTCCTTGATCCAGATGCTAAGTTGAACAATTCCATATCCTACCATTGAAATAATTCCCTAGTTAACCCTTTTGAGCCTTAAATTTTTTCTTTCAAGAACCAAAGCTACAAGCCTATACCCGTTTTTAATGAGACCCTCTCTTGGAATCCAAATCTTCCCTTGAGTAAATGACAAATTTCTAAGTTTGGGGGGAGAGGCAAGAAAGGAAACAATGTGGTAAAAGGTACAAAAGTAAAAGAAAAGGAAGGCAATGAAAAATAAAGAAAAGAAAAGACAAAAAGAAAGACCAATGTGAATAAGAACAAAAAAAAAAGGGATTCAAAGAAAACAAAAGTGAAAAGGGATGTGGAAAAAGTAGAAAAAGGAGAAATGTGTTGAATTGCATAAGAAAGAGTGACAGTGTGTCTCTCTAACCCCTTGAAAAAGGAGTGAATACTCGAATGAGTCAAGAAAGTATGCCAAAAGGAATCAAAAGAAGTTCTTAACGGAAGATTGAACCCACTTGAACAAAAACATATCCTACCCTTACCCAAAAGCCTTCACAATGACTCCACAAAAGCCCTATAGGATCTTGAGTTGAAAGGAACCTACATTAGTGGATACTTACATAGGGGGCAAGCATATGGTACTCAGAGCCGGACTTGTGACCTTCTTCTTGTGAGAGATGAGTGAAAGTCCATTAACCTCGGTTTGTGTGTCAATACTCGAAAAGGTGAGGTTCGCTTAGGGAGAGTTGAGGATGTGTGAGTTTGGGTTCCACAATGACCGAAGTAATTGAGAGAAGTTCCTTGATGAAATGTGTCAACTCTTGATGCTCTTGTGTCACACTTGATCCACAAGTTTTCAAAGATTAAAATATGTTAATAATGCATTCGTATTGAGGGAAATTGTTAGTCCCAATTGATGCTTGTTGAGGGTACTTTAGGTTAAGCTGGATTTACTTGGATATGTCCTTTGAGGGGTGGGTCTTATTTTATTTGCTTGAGGAAAAGCAAAGGTTTAAGTTTGGGGGAGTTGATAAGTAGGATTTTAACATGTTTTATGCCCATACTTCCCTATGCTTTGAGTATAATTTGCTACAAAATAGTCCCAAAATGCTTACAGGTTGTGCTTGATTGTAGGTTTGAGCGACAAAGTGACGAAATGTCAAAGATTGGCTCAAAACGGAGTGAAACCTGCTCAAGTATCAAAAGATCAATGAAGTGGTGGAAATCAGAGCTTGGTGCGGACCACACAACTATGCATGCGGCCGCACCAAAGGGTTCAGAGAGTGCAAGATTTAAGACAGAGTCCATGCGGTCACGGTGGACTTTACGCGGCCCACGTCCAGTTCATGCGGCCGCACCATCTCGCCATGCGGCCCGCACCAAAGAGTTCAGAGGAGATGCAGTCTTGGACAAGCTCAAGCCATGCGGCCGCGATCACTATCACGCGGTCCGCGCCACAACTTCATGCGGCCGCGTCACACCTTCTTGCGGTCCGCGCCAGCCAGTTCAAAGAATGAAGCAATGGAAGTCAACCAGTTAGTGCGGCCGCAGTCATGATTGCGCGGCCCGCACTGACCTCGCAGGGGCAATTTTGTCCAGTTTTTCTAGCCCACTATAAATAGACATTTTACCATTTTTAGGTTAAGTTTGATATTCTGAAAAAGAGCTGCGCTTGTGAGAACCGTTTTTTAGCCTATTTTGGGCATTTTAGCATTAATTCTTCCATAGATTCTTGTAGTTTAACTTTAGCAATTAATTAACATGCTTAGTTCTTCATCTATTCCTTCCGTTTCTTCTTTAATTATGTCTAGCTAAACCCCTTAGCTAGGATTATGGCTCAACCCTAGTGTGGGCAATTGATGGGTGTTGCTTCTTAATGATAGATTGATATTGGGTGTTTGTTATTTGTTAATTTTATGCTTTAATTAAGGATTGGTGGTTGAAAGCATTGATTCTAGCTTAGTGGGTTTTGACTCTTCTTGAGAAAGAGAGTCTATGAACCCAAAATTGACCCAACAAGGAATTGGGATGGACCCATGAGAAATGGTAGTCCTAATTAACGGGTTAAAACTTGAAAGAGTAATCACCCTACTTTAACCCTAGTAGCTTGGTCTAATTGGCCTACCCAATTGGTCTCGAGAGAGTCAATTGGCAAAATCGCTCTCTCTACTGAGAGGTGTGAGAGTGGGTACAATTGTGCAACGGTTATAACATTGATCCCAAATATGTCAATCCATTATTAGTAGTTTCTACCCATTAGTTAACCTCCTAGGTGATGCCACAACCCTAGTGCCTTTCTCTATCTTAATTACAAACTTAGAAAATATCCCTTTAGCATAATTTAGTCTTAATCCTTCATTGATAATAGTAGTTGATAAAAGAAAACCCAAAAATGTTAGGAGTGCAATTAGAAGAACAAATGCATTCCTAGTCTAGACAGATACGCAACTCTACTCCAAGCTCTCTATGGAAAAATTGACCCCGATATCACTATTCGGGTAAAATTTGTAGCACCCGCTCTTCCTACCATTCTGTAAGGTCGAGTTGGCAGCGATCATCTATCTGTAAAACCCAAACGCAACCCAATGTAACTCTAGAAGCAATCAAGCTGTTATTGTTTCCATTCTCAGGTATAAGAGCGGCCCAGACCTGGCTAAATTCACTCCCCATAAATTCTATAGCAACGTGGGATGAACTAGTCAAGCAATTCCACAACAAGTTCCACCCACCTAACAAGACTGCTCAACAAAATTGATGAGATTTTGAGATTTAAATAGAGACCGATGGAGACACTGCATGAAACATGGGAGCATTTTAAAGGGATGTTGGTCATATGTCCACACCATGGTATTCCAGATCTAATGCTAGGACAGCGGTTTTACATGGGATTGTCAGATAGCGTAAATAACATTGTTGATGCTTCAGCTGGTGGGGCATTATTGAGCAAAACATGGAGAGAGGGCCAGAGTCTGCTTGATAAGATGGCACAGAATTCGGGATGGATTACCAGAAATGCACCTATCACTCTAGTGGTGCACTCAGTGCCTTTAGATCCATCCAATTCTATGGCTGAAAATATGGCCACCTTATTGACACAGATGAGCATACTCACCAAAAAGGTGGAAGAGTCAGGGCAGAAACAGCAGGTACATATTGTCGATACTACTAATAGAGGCTTGTGCACATCTTGCATTATTCATCCAGTTGGTAATCAGTGGAATGCAGAACACGATCATCATCACTACCCTGAGGACATGAACTCTGTGTCTAATTATGGCGGCCAGAGACAGGGTGGTCAGAATTGGGGTCAACAAAATCAGTAGTATAGGCCAGCACAGCCACAGTTCAACACTGGGAACATGGGAGGTATGATAACCCCCAACTATATGGTACCTTACCCACGACCACAGGGATACAATAATCAGAATCAGCAATAGGGGTATCACCCACCTCAGCAGCAGCATGGTGGAAGGTAGGAAGATGGGTTTGCTAGACTTGAAGCAATGATGCATGAGGTTATTGGGTCTAATGCAAAAATTAATGAGAGAGTAGATGCACATGATGCAGCAATCAAAAACATTGAAGTGCAGGTGGGCCAAATTTCGATGTCTCTGAACAATCATTCTCATAGGACACTACCTGCGGACACCCAAATAAATCCAAAAGATCAGGGACCGAAGAAGCTGATGGCAGTGAGTATATGTATTGGCAGAGATCTGGATGTAGAGAAAGAAAGGGCTCGATAATCTAGACAGGCTGAGACACTCATACCAGTGCCCATTGAGTTGGATGAATCAACGAAACTGACAGAGGTGACAGTCCAGCCTGCTCAAGAAGAAAATAGCATTCAGAATGATACTGAGAAAGAAGTTGAAACAGTCCAGGAGCCAGTAGTTGATAAAGATCAGTCCCAATCGATTGGGAAGAAGAGACCTCCTACACCCTTCCCTCAGAGGCTGGCTAAGTACAAAAAAGGAGGAGCAATACAAAAAGTTCTTTGAAATGCTAAAGCAAATCCAGGTAAATATACCATTGTTTGAAGCATTGAAGGAGATGCCTGGGTATGCAAAAATGATGAAGGACTTGATGTCCCGGAAGTTTGATTTTCAAGACTTGGCCACAATTACTCTTACTCAGACCTGTAGTGCAGTGGTGACTAGATCAATTGCGGAAAAGCTGTCTGACCCAGGGAGCTTTACAATTCCATAGACTATTGGTAATTTTGCTTTTGCTAAGGCATTGTGTGATCTAGGGGCCAGCATCAATCTTATGCCCCTAGCAATTTATAAGAGGCTGGGCATTGGAAGAGCTATATCCACCTCTATGTTGTTGCAGCTGGCTGACAGGACTGTGAAACGACCCTCTGGTATCCTAGACGATGTGCTAATTCATGTAGGAAAATTTGTGTTCCCTGTAGATTTTGTGATCCTAGACTGCAAGGTGGATGAAAAGATTCCCATAATTTTGGGAAGACCGTTCCTGGCCACGGGGAGAGCTCTAATTGATTGTGAGACTGGGGAGCTCAAGATGAGACTGAACGATGAAGAAATAACATTCAATGTGCAGAAATCTATGAGGCGACCAAGTGAATTCGCCAATTGCTCTCTTATTGATGCTGTCGATGTAATTGTAGAGACTGATGATGAAAGGCTGACTATTGAGGACCCCCTTGCTGCATGTTTAATGAATTTGGATAAGATAAATGGAGAGGATCTGGCGGAATGGGTGTTGCCACTAGATGATAGAGGGTACTGGTATAGAACTCTAGAATTTGAGCCCTTATACTTGGAAAATCGAGAAACTCCTCCAGCCAAGCCATCAATCGAAGAACCACCAAAGTTGGAGTTAAAGTCATTGCCCGCCCATCTCAGGTATGAATTTCTTGGACCTAACTCCACATTACCTGTTATTATCTCATCTAGTTTGTTATATGTGCAGGCTCAACAACTATTGCTGATACTTAAGGATTGCAATAATGCTATTGGTTGGACCATGGCAGACATAAAGGGGATCAGCCCCGCCTACTTTATGAACAAAATTCTACTAGAAGAGGGACACAGCCCTTCCAGGGAACACCAAAGAAGGCTGAACCCCAATATGAAGGAAGTGGTGAAGAAAGAGGTAATCAAATGGTTAGATGCGGGAATCATTTTCCCAATCTCTGACAGCAGCTGGGTTAGCCAAGTTCAATGTGTTCCTAAAAAGGGTGGCATGACGGTAGTTAAGAATGATAACAATGAATTGATCTCTACAAGAACCGTCACGGGCTGGAGAATTTGCATGGACTATCGAAAGTTAAATCTAGTCTCCCGGAAAGACCACTTCCCACTTCCCTTCATTGATCAGATGTTAGACAGATTGGCAGAGAGGTCACATTTCTGTTTTCTGGATGGGTACTCAAGGTATAATCAAATCTCCATTGCACCGGAGGACAGAGAGAAGACCTCTTTCACTTGCCCATATGGCATTTATGCCTATTGGAGGATGCCCTTTGGCCTATGCAACTCACCCGCCACATTCCAATGATGCATGATGGCCATATTCACTGACATGGTAGAGGATATAATGGAGGTGTTCATGGATGACTTCTCACTGGTGAGGAACTCATTTGATGAGTGCCTGATAAATCTGACTCGGGTGATGAAGCGGTGTGTCCAGACTAACCTGTTTTTGAATTGGGAGAAGTGTCACTTTATGGTACAAGAGGGCATAGTCTTGGGACACCGGGTGTCAAGCAAAAGAATTGAGGTGGACCGTGCTAAGGTAGATGTGATAGCAAAGCTACCCCCTCCAACATCAGTCAAAGCAATCAGAAGCTTTCTCGGGCATGCCGGTTTCTATCGGCGATTCATAAAAGACTTCTCAAAAATTGCCAACCCTCTCTGTAAGTTGTTAGAAAAAGATCACCCTTTCTTGTTTTCTGATGATTGCAGGGTAGCATTTGAGGAGCTGAAAAAGAGGCTAGTCACAACACCTATCATAGTTGCCCCTGACTGGGAGCAACCGTTCGAACTCATGTTGATGCTAGTGACTACGCAGTGGGGGCAGTGCTGGGATAGCGGAAAGACAAGCTGATGCATCCAATATACTATGCTAGTAAAACCCTGAGTGGAGCCCAGCTTAACTACACTGTGACTGAGAAGGAGATGTTGGTTGTGGTGTTTGCTTTTGACAAGTTCAGATCATATCCGATTGGGTCTAAGGTAATTTTATATACTGACCATGCAGATCTCAGGTACTTGATTAAGAAGAAAGAGTCTAGGTCGCGCCTGATTCGTTGGGTGTTGCTACTGCAAGAATTCGACCTTGAAATTCGTGACCATAAAGGCACAAAGAATCAAGTCGTTGATCACCTATCTCGACTTGAGGGAGCTGAAAATGCGGTTGAGGTTGAGGATATTCTGGAAAATTTTCCAGACGAGCAGCTGCTCGCTACTAGTCTTGAGGAAGCACCATGGTATGCAGACTTTGCTAATTACCTGGCCAGTGGTATAGTTCCTTATAACCTCTCATCTATCCAAAGAAAAAAGTTTTATCGTGATAGCTGCATGTATTATTAGGACGAGCCTTATCTGTTTAGAATAAGTGTTGACAATATGATCCGGAGATGTGTCCCCGAGATAGAAAATTTTTCTGTTTTGCAGGCTTGTCATGCATCGGCATATGGAGGACATTTTGGAGGGGTCAGGACAGCTGCAAAAGTGCTTGAGGTCGGATTCTTTTGGCTAACAGTGTTTAGAGATGCGCACCTATGGGTGAAGGGCTGCAATGAATGTCAGCGAACTGGGAACATCTCTCGTCTCCACGAGATGCCCATGAACCCGATTCAAGAGGCGGAAGTGTTTAATGTCTGGGGGATTGACTTCATAGGCCCCTTCATCAGCTCCTTTGGCAATAAATACATACTTGTTGTTGTGGATTACGTGTCCAAGTGGGTAGAAGCTACTGCGTTACCCACTAATGATGCAAGAGTAGTGGTGGGATTCTTGAAAAAGAACATATTCACCCGATTTAGGACACCACGAACGATTATCAGTGACAGAGTCACTCACTTCAATAATAGAGCCTTCGAGAAGTTGCTTGCGAAGTATGATGTACGCCACAAGGTTGCTACCCCTTATCACCCACAAACTAGAGGGCAGGTTGAAGTATCCAACAGAGAGATAAAGAATGTGTTAACCAAGACTGTGAACGCCACAAGAACTGATTGGGCGAGAAAGCTAGATGATGCACTATGGGCCCACAGGACTGCGTTTAAAACACCAATTGATGTGTCACCATATAAGTTGGTGTTTGGAAAAGCCTGTTACCTGCCTGTGGAACTTGAACATAAAGCGTGGTGGGTATTGAACCAGTTGAACTTAGATATTGAGGCTGCAGGCACAACTAGAATCACTGAATTGCATGAGCTTGACAATTTCAGACATCTTGCTTTTGAGAGCACAAGATTGTACAAGGAAAGAATGAAGAGGTTACACGACCAGAACATTGTTGAGCGACATTTCAAACCCGGGGACATGGTATTTCTCTATAACTCAAGATTGCGGCTGTTCCCTGGTAAGCTTAAGTCAAGATGGTCTGGACCGTTTCGAGTGATTGAAGTATTCCCTTTAGGTGCTGTAAAGATTATCGCAGAGAAAGACTCTTGTACATTTAAAGTCAATGGGCAGAGATTGAAACTATACGTGGGCATGAACGAACCAAAAGAAGGGTCTGAGATCCACCTGACTGGACCTCAGAGGTCGAGCGAGCCTTAAATGCGCTCGCGTGTGTCTTGCCGCGACATTAAATCAGGCGTTGCGTGGGAGGCAACCCACGAATGTGTTGTAAGTGTAGTCTGTATTGTCATGTAAAAACAATAGAGAGAGAGAGGTTGAGCGAATCTTATTTGCACTCGTGCTGTATCGTGCCGCGATGTTAAATCAGGCGCTTCATGGGAGGCAACTCACGATAGTATAATTTCTAACATATTGTATATATGCAGGATAGTGCGGAGGACTTTGCATTACGAGCCTGAGCATAACATGGGTAAGTTAGGCATTAAAAGAGGTAAAAATAGTGCCTAAGGGGCAAAACAATAAAAAGAACCCCGAAATTGGCATCCAGGAACAGGCTCACCGCGGTCGCGGCGTAACCGCGGTGGGACCGCGGTGAGAGACCCTCTCTGAAGAGGGTCCACCGCGGTCACAGTGGGACCGCGGTCAGAGACCCTCTCTAAACAGGGTCCACCGCGGTTGCGGCGTAACCGCGGTGGGACCGCGGTAGGTCGGACCAGGACCAGGTACGATCTGTAGGAAAAAAAATTATTTTAATTTTCTTTTTCTCTTTCCCCCCTTTAATTAACCTAAACTAACCCCACCCTCCCCATAACCCACCTCTCACTTCTCTCATCTTCTCCTTTTCTCTCATTCTTCTCCATTCTTCTTCTTCCCAAAACCCACTTTCTCTTCCTTATTCTTTTTCCCATAACCCAAAACCCTCATTTTTTTTTATTCCTTCTTCTTATTCCCTTCCTCCAACCAAACCCTACCTCTCCACAACCCCC
>MU746910.1:118451-130467 GCA_026770625.1 Nicotiana glauca
GTGGTGGGATTTTTGAAAAAGAACATATTCACCCGATTTGGGACACCAAGAGCGATTATCAGTGATGGAGGCACTCACTTCTGTAATAGAGCCTTCGAGAAGTTGGTTGCAAAGTATGATGTACACCACAAGGTGGCCACCCCTTATCACCCGCAAACTACTGGGCAGGTTGAAGTATCCAACAGAGAGATAAAGAGTGTGTTAACCAAGACTGTGAACGCCACAAGAATTGATTGGGCGAGAAAGCTAGATGATACACTCTAGGCCTACAGAATTGCTTTTAAACACCAATTGGCATGTCACCATATAAGTTGGTGTTTGGAAAGGCATGTCACCTGCCAGTGGAACTTGAACATAAAGCGTGGTGGGCACTGAAGCAGCTGAACTTAGATATTGAGGCCGCAGGCACAACTAGAATCACTGAATTGGATGAGATTGACGAGTTCAGACATCTTGCTTTCTAGAGCACAAGATTGTATAAGGAAAGAATGAAGAGGTTACACAATCAGAACATTGTTGAGTGACATTTCAGACCCGGGGACATGGTATTGCTCTATAACTTAAGATTACGGCTGTTCCCTGGTAAGCTTAAGTCAAGATGGTCTGGACCGTTTCGAGTGATTGAAGTATTCCCTTCAGGTGCTGTAGAGATTGCCGCAGAGAAAGACTCTCGTACACTTAGAGTAAATGGGCAGAGATTGAAACTATATGTGGGCATGAACGAACCAAATGAAGGGTCTGAGATCCACCTGACTGAACCTCAGAGGTTGAGCGAGCCTTAAATGTGCTCGCGTGCGTCGTGCCGCGATGTTAAATCAGGCACTGCATGGGAGGCGACCCACGAATGTGTTGTAAGTGTAAAAAAAAGAAGAGAGGTTCAGCGAATCTTAATTGTGCTCGTGCTACGTCGTGCCGCGACATTAAATCAGGCGCTTCATGGGAGGCAACCCACGATAGTATATTTTCTAACATATTGTATATATGCAGGATAGTGCGGAGGACTTTGCATCACGAGTCTGGGCATAACATGGGTAAGGTAGGCATTAAAAGAGGTAAAAAATAGTGCCTAAGGGGCAAAACAATGAAAAGAACCCCAAAATTGGCATCCAGGAATAGGCTCACCGCGGTCGCGGCGTAACCGCTGTAGGATCGCGGTCAGAGACCCTCCCTGAAGAGGGTACACCACGGTAGAGGCATAACTATGGAGGGACCGCGGTCAGAGACCCTATCTGAAGAGGGTCCCCGCGGTGGGACCGCGGTAGGTCAGAACGGGCCAGGTACGATTTGTAGAATTTTTTTGTTTTTTATTTTTTTCCCCTCTCTTTTCCCCCTTTAATTAACCTAACCTAACCCCACCCTCCCCATAACCCACCACCCACTTTTGCTCCACTTCTCTCATCTTCTCTCACTCTTCTTCTTCCCAAAACCCTTTTTCTTTCCTCTTCTTCTTCTTCCCAAAATCCACTCTCTCTTCCTTCTTGTTCTTCCCATAACCCAAAACCCCCATTTTTTGTTCCTTCTTCTTATTCCCTTCCTCCAACCAAACCCTACCTCTCCACAACCCTCCAAAATTTTCCCCAAGACTCCACGGTAATCTTTAAGTAAGTTGTTCTACTTTTTCTTATGTTTTATGTACTTTGCATTATGTAGTAATTATTGTGTAAAATTCTTGATTTTTGTTGTAATGGAAGTTTAGACTCCAAGTTTGGTGTTGTAGATAGTGTTTGGGGTTGATTTGTGTAGATGTGGGGGTGTGTTCCTAGTTGACAGTTTTTGTGTGGGGTGTGTCGTGGCAACACTTAACTGTTATTAAATTGTGGAAGCTTGCGGGGGGTCTTATATGGAAGAATTGTAGCATTGATAGTGGTGTGTGGGAAATAGTGGATGTTGTCCACTTTGGCACCTTACTAGATGGTTATAGTGGCCATGCTTGACAAAAAGGAAACTGTTTGGTGCCAGTGGGTGGCAAAGTCTGAGTACCCATCCGACTGGCACATGTTTGGTTGCCCCTGATCATTATGCTGAATTGATTGCAGGTACTATGGCCCAAAAGAAGCGTAGGAACCCGGAAAGCACTTCTGAAGTGCCGACGTATGATGCCACCTGGTTCTCGTCCGAGGAGGAAGAGGATAGGTTTCATGCTAAAGCTACCAAAAGCTTTGTCCATGAAATTGCTATTGACAGGGTTTCCCTCCATGTAGAAAAATCGGACATGTACGAGGAAATCAGACGGAGGGGGATGGAGTTCTTGTTCGAGGGACCTGAAACGGCCAACCCAATGATAGTCCGGGAGTTCTACGCGAACTGCCCGGAACATATGTGCCGTTCGCTGGTTGTTCGGGGCAAAGTGGTAGATGCCTCACTACTAAAGATTCGCCAAGTCTTGCAGCTACCTCCATTCACTGGTGAAACTGATTATTACCATAATTCTCCAGGGTCTATTGGGACACTCTGATTGAATCAATATGCTCGGAGGGACGGCCAGTTTGGATACATGAGTACATGACCTTTCACTCCAAGTCATTCACATGGGAGGCTAAGTGCTGGTTCACTATTATTTGCAACAGGTTATTGCCCACAGGTAACACGTCAGATGTGAACAGCTTACGGGCTCTATTGGTTTGGTGCTTCCTAACCAGGAAGGACGTTGATGTTGCTAAAATAATTGGAGATGAAATGACCCTCCAGTCACCTCTGATGACTAAGGGGTTTTACTTCCCCTCACTTGTGACGAGGTTATGTATGTTGGTTTATGTCCCCGCCAGTCCTACGGATGGAACTTTGCCCACAAGAACATCATTCAGAGCTTTGAAAATCAAAGTGGGCAGAGATGCACCCACTCCTATTGATCTTGACGACGATGATGACGTCCCAGCACCCATGGCACCACCCAGGAGATCTTATGATGCTGCCGGATCCTCTCGACAACCCCAAACTAGGGCAGAGTTCTCTAGATCACACTCCAGCCGACCCAGGTTTCCTTCTTTAGAGGAAGAGGTGGCAGACCTTCGCACCTCGGTGGATGGCCTGCATGTACGTTTGGATGCCATGTCTAGACGGCAGGCCAGGTCTGAGAGCCGGATGATGGCTTGGTTCCGAGCTATAGGGAGGGCCTGTAAATTGGACCCCAACACCGTCTCTGACTCCGACTGATGACCAAGGAAGTTCTCTTACCCTTCTGCGCTTTAATTGTTTTATGACATGAGGACATGCCATATTCTTGGTGGGAGACTTGATTTAGTGTGTGTATTGTAGTGTATATATGCATTAAGTATATTGTAGTTTTGTGTTTTTGTTTTTGTTCATATTTATGTTAGACGTCACTGACTTGGCCCAACGACGGACACTTGTCGACGGGTTTCTTGAGGGCTAAGGTTGGATATAAAAAAAATCTAGAAAAGGTAGAAGACTCTTCCTGATAACGAACCACTTAGACAGTATTCTTGAGGGAAGTAGTCTAATCAAAAAGCCAAAAAGATTTTTTTATTTTATTTTCTTTTTAGGTAGTGCAGGAATTTCCCTTTGGTTTTTCTTTTGACCACGGTTCTTTTCCAAGGGCTTTTCTTGAACCGGGTTTGGTAGATTTTTCTTTAATATATTTTATGCCCTTAGGACTCTCTTGGGCTAAGATAGGTGAGGGCACAAGAATGCATCCCGTGGTGTACATACCTATAAATACTTAAAACGAACTTGAGGGTGCGACGTCTAGGCTCACGTGTAGACTCTTAATCTTATGCCTTAATTTTTCACACCTTGTCTTACTTGAACGCTCACGTGAATATGTTGATAAACTAATTCGGAATGAGTTAAATGCCTAGTATGTGTGAGGTAATACACGTATTCTATGCTTGCATGCGATACCTAGAACTTGCCCCGTGTGTGTGCAAAGAGAAATAGAAGTTGTTTGGTCTTAGAGAAGATTTAGGCATTTCTTTGCGTAGCCTATATAATCATGAATCCACCTGCACATATTACCATAGTTAACCTCTTTGAGCCTATAATCCTTTTTCTTTGGCAACCACATTACAAGCCTTACCCATTTGTTTGAATTAACCATCTATTTGAACCTTTTCACCTCCCATGAGCACTTGAATTGTTATGAACCTTGTAAAAGTTAAAGTGTGGGGTGGTCGGTTTGGCTTTCGATTGGAACTAATTGAATAAGGAGAAAGGTGCACTGTTTTGAAAAAGGAAGAGCCACTTGAATAGAAAAAAAAACTCCTCGATAAGTGGTGGCTCTTGACGTAAGTGTGCTTAAAGAAGAAGGGGGTAGCTACATTGATGTGAAGGTGGAATTTTGGGGTGACATAAGGATGAGGTTTAATTGAGGTTTAATTGATAAAATGTATGTATTAAAGGGCTTAGGGAGGGTAGTCACTCTCATATTTAAATGTATCATATCCGTCTCATAGCCTACATTACAATCAAATGAAGCCCTATTGATCTTAGACTGAATAACTCGATTAGTAGAGTATTACACTAAGGACAAGCTTATGGTGTATCTGTGTGGCATATGAATGTTCTTTGATGAGAGTGAGTGAATTCATTCTATCTACAGTTCCTTGTTGTTTGATTTTATGTGTGTGGAATTTCTCTCAAAAATGTGATGTGAGGGCATTTAACTCAAGAAGAAGAAAAAAAGCAAGTCTTCACTTCTGTTTAGAGTACATAGAGTAAGCATGAGTGTGGCATGGCATGAGAGTCTTCATCTGAGGTGTGGCTATTGCACTGCTTAGGTTGTTCCTTCATAATGGCGGGTGTAACATAAACAGGGTAATGCTTCAAACGATTACGCCTAGAAGTGTGGTTCAACTTGCTCGAGGACGAGCAAAGATTTAAGTGTGGGGTGTTGATAATAGGTGAAATAGACTATAATTAGGCCCTAAAAACCACATTTTTGTATAGCTTTATGGTAAAAAGTGATAACCAAATGCTCTGATTAGTGATTTTCATGCTTTGCAGGCTATATCCAATAAAAGAAGTCGGTGGAGTACTTTTGGGATCAATTACGGAGAAAAGGAGGCCAATCATACAATATCCACAAAGTGCACCAAGCGAAGGGACAAAACCAGAACTGAACCTGGCCTGTTGTTGTCCGGCCGTAACCGCGGTAGGACCGCGGCAGAACATTACTGCAGATTCAGAGGACCATTCTGGCTGCGGTCCTGATGTAACCGCGTGGGACCGCGGCAGGACGCGAAAACTTCAGGGACCAAAGTGTCAAGTCGGGAAAACTTGGTGTAAAATCCTTATAAGATGTAGAAATTCGGCCACATTAGGGCAGGCTTTTTTTGAGATTACTTTTGCAAGATACACAAGTGTGAGAGATCACCCAAAAACACCATAGTTCTTTATCTCTTATTTTTCTTGCTATTTTCGATTATGAATATTTTTGTAGTTTATCCTAACGTTGTTATGAGTAGCTGAATACTTTAGTCTAAGGTTTTGTTGGAACCTAATAAAGGATGAACTTCTTGATTATGTTAATATAGTTTGTTAGTTAATCTTTATTTGGTCAACTACGTGTTTGTTGTAGATAATTAACAGGATCCTCAATTAGCTGTGCCTATTTAGTATGCATAACTCGGAAGAGAGTGCATATTTAGGTAATTGTTGAACAACAACACTCCCAAAGTATAAGAGGGATCTATAACTGCGGGTTTAATGGCGGTATTAGGGATAACGAAGCCTTGGGTGCAATCTAAAGTGAGCTGTAATAAACAAAGTCAGCTAGCGTATCTTCGGAGAGTGCGTCTAGTAAATTATCACAATTTCTAGGGAGAGATTTTCGGTAAAAAGAGTGCTTATGATTGATAGAGATGGTTTGGTGAATCTATATGAAACATAACCGGAAGGGATTCTATCAATAGTTGAAATCACTACCTTAGAACCTTCTCATTATTGTTTACAACCCAAGCATATTTAGTTTACAGCTTTTTATTTACTTTCAATCTTAGTTATCAGAAATACCATCAACTATTATTTACAACGTTTAGGGAAGTTGATTATAAAGAATTTAGTAAGTCCAACAAAAGTAATTGATAGGTTAATTCTCTGTGGATTTGACTCTGGGCATAAATACTCAGGTTATATTTACAACATCCGCATGTCCTTTTATAAGGCATAGTTGGGCGTGATCAGGTAGGGAAATTACCCTACGCGAACGCAAGGCATTGGACGCGAACTCAGAGCAGTGGGGGGACTACCCTTCTTGAACGCATCCATACCAATGCGAACGCATAACTTTGAGAGGCGGGAGTTGGGAGTTGAGGTTACTCTACGCGAACGCGTGGATTTACTCGCGATCGCATAAGCCAAATATGCAATGATCTTCACGAACGCATCAGTTTCATGTGATCGCGATGAACACCTGCCCCGAGTGACTTAAATGTTTCAAAATCGAAATTTCATCCATTTTTCATAATCTTTCCATTAGAGCTCGGCCTAGAGGTGATTTGGAGGACAAATTTCAACACCAATTCATAGGTTAGTACGCTTTAACTCTTTGTTTTTCACTTCTAACATCACCCATTAATTTCTAGCCTTAAGCTTTGTTCTTCCATGGTAGAAAACTAGGGATTTAGGAAGAATTGGGGGGTTTTGCAAATTCGGGATTTTGACCTCAATTTTGGGTAGGCTTTCAAAACTAATTACATAATCGGGCTCGGGAGTGAATGTGTAAATGAGTTTTGGTTCAAACCTCGGGTTTTGACCAAGCGGGCTCGGAGTTGACTTTTTGGGAAAAGTGTAAAAATCCTATCTTTATATATTATAATTGATTTCCTTAGAATTATTTGACTTTATCGAGTCGATTGCGCTTAGCTATGAATAGTTTGGAGGCAAATTCTAGAGGAAAGGTCCGGTAGAGCTTTGAGTTGACTGCGGAGTGAAGTAAGTGTTGGGTTTAACCTTGATTTGAGGGAATTAGGAACCCTTGAGCTATGTGTTATGTGAAATTCATGTGTGCGGTGTATGTGCGAGGTGACGAGTATATATACACTCCCAAAATACTTGTTTCCCTATTATTTTGCATTTTAATAATTATTTTACCGCATGCCTTATCTGTTACATGCTCTAAATACTTCCATGATTTATTGCTACTTGCCTTAAATGACTTACGTGTACCTTTAGCTATCAATCATTTGAATTTCCATGCTGTATAGTATCCAATATGATGGGGGAATAATGTACGGTGGGATCGGGTTACACGCCGCAACAGATGAAATAATGATAGATTGATATGGTGAAATAAGAATGAATTTTGATATTGAATCTGAAAATTATATGGTGGGATCGGGTTGCGCGCCGCAACATATATTTATTTATTATTGTCGATAATTTTTATGGTGGAATAAGGAGGATTGTGTTGTACGGTGAGATCGGGTTGTGCGCCGCAACAGTCTATGTGTTTCTAATTCCTTATCGTGTTGTTTTGGCTTCCGTGTTTTTATACGAGATTCTAAGGATTGGTATATCTAGCATTTACTATTTTTCCTTCAGAGATTGAGTTACTTTCATGCGTTAACTGCTTTAATTCATTTCCGCATTTTCTTTCCTGCCACTATTTTTATGCTGCGTATAGGTTATTGTAAGTGACTGCCTTAGCCTCGTCACTACTTCGTCGAGGTTAGGTGTAGCACTTATAGAGTATATGGGGTCGGTTATACTCATACTACACTCTGCACTTCTTATGCAGATTTTAAAGTCGGTCCCAGTGCCGATACATAGATTGCTGGGGTCGGCTATTCAGTGAAGACTTGAGGTACAGCTGCTCGGTGTCCACGGCCCCTAAAGTCCCCTTCTTATTTATCTTAGAAGTGTATTTTTCCTCAGACAGCTTTATTTCTATTCAGACCTTTATTTGTATTATTCTAGTAGCTCGTGCACTTGTGATTTCAGATTCGGAGATTTATTTATATATTTCGGATGTTTTGGATTTCCTCACCTTATTTCGGTTCCATCTTAGTTATTTTAGTAATTGGAATCATTTAGGCTTGATTTGCTTAAAATGGTTTAAAATTTATCTAACGTTGGCTTGCTTGGCAAGTGAAATATTAGGCGCTATCACAGTCCCGAAGGTGGAAATTTTGTATCGTGATATTGAACTCGTGGGCCTTCACTTTAAGTCCTTTACCGGCTCCTTGATACATGAGGTTAATTGAATGATTCCCTTGTTTCTTAAGTTTTGACTCCTCCTGATTAAGCATACTGGACAATTCACTAACATTCCACCTATCCTTAATAGTGTTATAATTAATTTGAAAAAGTCCATACTCCGTAGGCAACGAGTTTAGAATAAACTGAAGCAAGAATGAGTCATTCACTCTCATCCTCAAGGTCTAAAGTCTTACCGCAATGTTAGTCATCTCGACGATATGATTGTGCATACTGCGCGACCCAGTGAGTTCAGCCATTAGTGTGCCAGCGAGAGACGTATTTGCAGAACAAAAATGTTCTTCCACAAACTTCAAGTATTCCCTGGCACTTTCTATTTGTGGAATATTACTCTTAATGTTGTTGGCAATAGTCATTCGCATAAACATAAGGCTTAGCCTGTATGAGCGTTCTCATGCTTTATGAAAGTCTTCTCATCCGCATTGCTCATATCAGTAATGGCAGTAGGCTTATCATTCAGCAGAGCCAAGTCAAAATCCATAAGTGAAACTGGATTTGTTCATGCCATTCAGGAAAGTTTAATTTGTTGAACACGGTAATAGAGGAAGCATGCGAATGAAGAAGAATAGCTGCAAAATAAATAATACAAGCTCACAAATAATATGAATTCAGTAAAAGCAATAAAAGTATATCACTATTCTCCTTTGGATAAATACTACGACACACTGTCATAATTTAAATATCATTTAATCTTTAATAGGTAATTAAATATTTTTAACCAAATATATGACATCTTTGGACTGGCAATATATTTGACTAAAGAACATTAATTTTACCTCATTATATTCACTATTCATAGAACAATTGCTTCACCTTTGAGTAAATCCTTAAACTCTAGCAATAGTGAAAGTTCATTTATCCATTAGTTTTATGGATAAACTACAACTTTATGCATACATAATTTCTCAAACATACCAATTTGACCACTTTGGCAACTAACAAACTATATGAACGTAAAATACACACAGAAAATAAATATTAAAATATTTTATGCATGTGAATACTTTAGACCTTCTAGTTTGATCACTTTGGTGACTAACAAACTATATGAACATTAATACATGCGTAAAATAAACATGAATTTGATGCATATATAAATATTAAACATTCTAGTTTGATTACTTTAGTGACTAACAAACTATATAACTTTGAAGCACATACATTCATTATTATACAATACCAGAACCAAATCACAATCAATACAATGAAGGGTTTACGTGCAATTACTATGAAGTATATGTATTCCAGAAACCTTTAGGAATAAAACATTATCACTAGAGTGGTCCAAAATATATTAAGATTGCACGTGTTCGTAAAGTGAAATCGCAAGCCAAATTTGCTGAAAATTCACTTTAGTAGGCCAATGTGTTCGGGGAAAAAATTTTGCGGGTACATGTAAACATATAATTTATGCCTTATTTACCTTTAAAATTCCACGGTAAGCACAAAACTTCCAATGCTGCAATTTTTATCATCATATATATTACTAGTTGCAGGAGGCCCGTGCTAAGCCCGGGCCCAAACTCAACATATTTTTCTTAGAATTAATAATTTAATTTTAATTAAATAAGTTTAATTCGTATCATATTTTTTTACTACATAAATAATTTAATATAGTGACAAGTCAATCAAGTCTTGTTGATAAGTCTTCATCATTATTAAAGTTTCTTAGTCACATAATTGAATAATTTTGTTAAAGAAAAAAATTATTTATGAGGAAGCAAAGTTTGGATGGAGAATTATCAAAAACCAAAGGGACACAAGTGATTCAATATTCTATAAACTAATATGATTCAAAACTTTCAAAATAATTACAACTCGGTCAAGATCGTAAATTGAAAAATATTTGGCATTTTTATGAATTTGTGAGCTTATACTTTCTTTAGTTATTAATTTTTTTTTGTATTTTATTACTTGTTCACTGATAATTTCACGTAGCACGGGTTATGTAGTTACATGTGGGGATTTAGGCTTAGTTTTAGACGAAATTCAAAAAGAAACCTAAATTTATCAAAGTGAACTTTAAGGATCAATTTAGTTTCATACTTTATTCTTAAAAAATCAATTCTAAGTTACCAACCAAGAAATTTTAAGGAGATTCGATTTTGGCTGATAATGCTACCTTCATTTTCAATGTTATATACTTTTAGGATTTGTAATGCAGTATAGATATTTCAAAGGCGATGGATATAATTGTTCACAAAAAAGATTCAATTCAATTCGGCAAAATAGCCTAATAGATACCTATACTTTTCCTGGTTTGTCATCCCGATCTCGATACTTCACAATATTTCATCCAAACACTTGTAGTTATTAAAATACACTATGTGACAACTTGATGGCCGAGTTGGGAAAAATACGTGAATTTCACGCGTATAAGGAGTGTAAATATAAAAAGTTAGACTATAAATAATTAAAATAAGAAGATTAAATAAAAAGAAAAAGTAAAAGATAAAAAGTAAATAAATGAAAACAAATATGACTCCTTCCCCCATGCCTCCCCCGTTTCCTTTTCTCTTTCTACAGTTTTCCTTTCCTCTTGTTTCACCACCTCTCCTCCATATCTTTTCTCGTTCTCCCATTTTTTCTTTCCTGTTATTCATCCTTTCCATTTTCACAAACTTTAAACTAATATTTGAGAAAAATATATTAAGAATCCTTTTTCTGAGAACAATCATCATTAGTGTTTTTAAGATGAATTAGATCTATGGCTATTACAATATTGAATCTGTTTTGGGTAAGGATCATTTTGGGACTATGATTTCAGGTTATGGAATCGATATTTAATGGCAAAATTATTGATCGAGAGAAGCAGATTTTTTTTTACAGTTTATGATGAGATTCTTCAGATGCGTTTTGGAGGGTGTGGTTGACGTAGGTCTTTGCGAAATTAGGTGGGATGTACAACGTAAAATTGTGTTGACATATGAGTATATTGAGCATTTTCACTTTGTGGTGCCTTGGCATCAATGGAGGAAGGAGTTCAAGGTGGTTCACATGGTGGTTTGAAGTAGTAATTGTCGTTGGACAAAAATCTTTGTAAGGGAGAGGTGGTCGATGGAAAATTGGAGAATGATAATTTTTTGGTTATCCATGGTGGCATTATTGCTGGTAAAGCTAGAAAGTCAGAGTGTTGTTTCTTGCTTTCTGCTGTGAAAAATGGAGAGAGATGGTAAGGGTGGGGGAGGAGTTTGAGTGAAAAAAAAAAAGATAATTAATTTTAAAGTGAAAAATTAATGATATGTCATAAAAATCTGATGTGGAGGACGACGTGTCATCCATATTGTGCATTTGAAGAACACGCGAGGTAGGGAGGATTTAAAGTAGTATTTTAACAACTACGAGCGTCTGGATGAAATCTTGTGGAGTATATGTCACGACCCAAAATCTACTAAGGGTCGTGGTGGGCCCGGATACCTCTGTCAGGCCAGCCAACTAACTTATCAATTAATTCCTCTTTTAATACTTTTGAAAATCTAAGGTTTTTCCTTCCATTTTTATAAATAAAAGTTCACTACTAGAATTTAAATTTAAATAATAACAATTAGTACAAACCCATTGTAAACCATCTCAGAAACCCGGTGTCACAAGTACATGAGCGACTATTGATAAGAGAAATAAAATACAACATCCGCCCGGAATACAGTGGACGGAAGGTAAATACAGTACATTGGAAGGAACTACTCCAGCTGCGGTCGCCTCAATGGTGCAGCTCACCTAGTCCCAGAGTCATCCATGTTGCTACGCCTAATAGGCTGCTAGAGGTATATATATACCTGTGCAACAAAATGCACAGAAGTGTAGTATGAGTACGTAATCAACGTGTACTTAGTGAGTGTCC
>MU746914.1:0-16642 GCA_026770625.1 Nicotiana glauca
AATGCACACCCGTATTTAGGAAGGTAAAATTATTAAAAGCGCGCCTAAAGCGACTAACATATTATTTACTTTTGGGAAGGCCGTAAAATTTTCTAAACGGCCTATCCCGAATCTCTAAGTATTTTTGATTAAGTAATTAATGAGGTCCCCGCATTTTGTATTTGGTTCGACGAGGCTCGTCTCATTTTTATTATTAGAAGGCCGACCTGAAGCAAACTAGATTTTTTATTTATTATTTGTCTCTAAAAGGCCAATTAACTCACAAATATAAATTCGGGCTTCGAATTCAAGTCCGAATTCAAACAAAAGGGAAGACCCTTTTAGCTTGAACCCGGTACCTAATTCAAAACTCAATTTTATATTTGGCATTAATTTCCTATACTCCTAATATAATTTAAAGGAGTTTTTTACTTAAGTATCTTTTCTTATTTGTTTTGGGCCCGATCATTGAGCCCAGATTTATTCGAGTGGTTGTATTTTGGTTCGCTTTGACTCAGTATTGAGCTCTAAAAAAAAATTAATTCTCAAACCTGCAATTATCCGAATTTAATGGACTATTGAGCAAAGATAGCATCAGAATATTGATTCAGGGTATCTTGTCATGCTTTTCAAATAAATCCTAATTAACATGCAACACATATGATGAGTAGCCTAGCGTTGATGATTTACTAAACTGGATTCAACATATAATTTCAAAGTTGAAACTAAATATACTATATTAAGCTCTTTAGTTATACAATTCCTACAATTTTCACTAGCATCAATGTTAGCAACAGAGAAATGGAGCACACGTGACAATTACCCTTATGCTCAGTCATAATCCATAACTAAACTCAAGCTAAGCTAAGTCTAATAATACTACTGAAACCTGTCACACTAAGCTAATATAAAAAAGCTACACAATTATAATTCATTGACTTATTACAAATCAAAAAAAAAAATCCAGGACAGTCTGATCATTACATAATGCAATCCTATACATGTGATTTCAGAAACTATAATCCTAATTAGATCTATATACATAGGACAGTATAGTAATAATAGGAGAAAAGCTGGAACATATTCTTCATTACTTCAAACTTGATTACATTTCTACAATGGATCCTCAGTTATAGGCCAAGGAAAACACCTGGATTAAATCACAGCAAGAGAAAATAGTAATCAGCAGAAGAAAATGAGTAACAACAGTAGATGTAATCCACAAACAGTTGAAATCAATCAACACAGGCTCGATTTTTGGACTCAAAAACAGTAGGATAACAGCCCAGAATAAAACGAGAAGATCACAACACCAAAATTAACCAAAACAGCCTTGAATTAACCCAAAAACTCTTCGAAATTGAATCTAATAAACCTCTGAAACTTCAGCAATCAAGTGCTGAGCTGAAGATGCAAATTAATGACTAAAAATGGAAACTAATATAAGGTTTTTAATGAAACAGTAACTTTTGGGATTTTTAAAAGTTTTCTCTTGTTTTTGGATTTTTTGAAAGGTTTATATTTCAAAATTTACATTTGAAATTGAAGAAGAAGTTTTGAAAACTTGTGATTTTTCCCAGGGGTTTCTCACTTTTTTTTTACAAGGCATGGGAAAGCCCTTTTATAGGGAAAGATTAGGTGCAAGTCAGATTTTCAGATTTCAAATTCAGTCCCTAGTTTATTTAAGATTCATCCCTCATTTTTTGACTTGTTTCTCAAGTTTTTATCATATCTTACTGAAATCTAAATTTAAGTCCCATTCTAGAAGATTCTGGGGACTTCTAATGTTAACTAGAATACTACTCTCCTATTTTAAATACCCAAATTGTCCCTGAGCACCCCCTGAAACTACTGTATTACCCCAGCCCTCTTTTAGCCTATCTGAAAATGATCAACTATAAACAAACGATCCATTACTCTAAAATTAAACCAACAAAACCATTCAAAATTAAACAAACTCCTAACTGATCAAATGAAACTGATATGAACCTAAATCCAATAGCCAAGACTAATTAACTAAAACAGAGAATCAAACTGATTAAAATAGACTATATCTTATCACTAACCAAACAGAAAAATGCTTAACTAGTCATGATACACTTAAATCCAAATCGATCACAATTGAATTGACGAACCAATACCCAATATGAATCAAAAGAGACTGATGAACAAACAACAAACTAATCTAATTTAAACAACGGTTAAAACGAACTGACAAAGATGAAGAAACTACAACAAAGTCATAAATTAACTAATTGACAAACATATCATTGGTTAAGAGGAAAATGATGAAGAAGGACCAAAAGCCTTAGCTACAGAGCCCGGTACGGAGATTGGAAAACTTGAATCGAGCCTCGGAATAATGTAATCGCTCGTTCTTATTAAAGAACAAACGAACACATTGTTTCGCGACTCGAATCCCATACTGAACTCAGGGACTCGACAGAAATTAAGCAAACCCGAACTTCTTGAGGTTCTGTCTTCTTTTCGTTTAAAAATTCGAGCAATTCCGTTGGTGTTTGACGGAAACTAATGAGAAATTCAAGAAGAGGAGAACCAAGAGAGTGCAGGGTGTATTTTTGGGGTCATTTGGAGGGGTGTCGCCGCCGTGGGCGGCGGAGATGTCAATCACAAGATCGATTATTCAAGGAGTTTAGGCGAGATTCGAACTATGAAAATGGTAGATTCGTGACGGGGGCGTTGAGGCGGTGTAGGGGTGTGAATTTGGAAGCCATCGGCGATGGTGGTGATTTCTCCGGTGGTGGTGGCGACGGCGTTACGAGGTTGAGTACGATGAAGAGGAACTTTGGTCGTTAGGTGTATACAGAAGCTAGGACATTTTATTAAATTGTGGAGGAGGCATCACAGCTGTTGGATGATGGATGAGGGACGGTTTGGATCAAATGACGCCAAACGGCATCGTTTTGTTTATTAGAGGGCAGGCCGGCTAGTTTAGTTGGGCTGATGGCGTGGGTTGAGTGTATTTATGCTGGTTGGGCTTGCAAAAATACAAGAAGACGACCCAATCCTCTCCCCTTTTGTATTTTCTTTTGTTTTCTTTTGTATTTTTGTATATATTTTAATTTTATGAAAAATGCTAAAATAGACTCCCAATCAACTTAATACTAAAAATTAGATTTTCTAGTTAATTCCTAAAAATAAAAATACAAACTAATACTAGTTTGAGCTAAATTGCAAAACGGACCATTTTTGTTATTTTCTTTATATTTTATTCTAAAACAAATTAATACTAAAATATAAAATTAAATCCTAAATGCGAAATGCATATTTTTGTATTTTTATATGAATTATCATGCACAAATAAAAATGCAACCAATTAATACAAAATTCACAAAAATTGGAAAAATAAGGAAACATCTTTTGTATGGGATTTTTTGGGAATAGTTCATATATAGGGCAAAAATCACGTGCTCACAGCTGCCCCTCTTTGCCCGGAAACACGAAGAGTTTTCGTGCAAAGATAAGTGAGCGGAAACGAGCAATTTTTGCCCGTTTGAATGTTCCGTGTGAAGCATTTTGAAAAGTTTGACCGCACCCTACTTCAGAGGTTGCTTACATATCCTGGGTTAAACAGGAATCAGGTCAGTGTAGTTCGGGAAGGTTTGGTAGCTGGGACTACCAGAAGCTGTGATTTCACTGCTGTTGCTGCTGCTACTGCTCGCTGACCTCCTTATTACACCGTGGTAAAACAAAAGAAGCTAGCCTAAGCTATGATCTATGAATTACAAACGATCTATCTATGTCTTCAGACTTGCTCTTGTGTTGCCTTGAACTTGTATTCTTCTGATGGGATTCTTGTTGTTGCCTTACATTGTGATCGGAGATGTCTTGCCATTCCTCCGAGTGATGCTTCACTACTGAAATTTGAAATATGTGCCTCTATTCTCCAGGCGGGCTCCTGGTTGCTGACACTTGATAAGTATTCCCTTGTTCTCCAGTTGGGCTCCTGACGGCGATGCTTGAAAAGTATTCCCTTGTTCTCCAGGTGGGCTCATGATGGCGATGCTTGAAAAGTATTCCCTTGTTCTCCAGGTGGGATCCTGACTGCAACAAAATAGACAAACAAAGAAAATTTTTGCCCCAGTTTGGGTAACTGGGCACATCATGTTATCAAATATTAAAATTAAAGGCTAAAATTGAATTATACTTCCCTTATTTTCCAGGTGGGCGCCTCACTGCTGAAGCTTGAAAAGTATTCCCTTGTTCTCCAGGTGGGCGCCTGCTTGCAATGCTTGAAAAGTATTCCCTTGTTCTCCAGGTGGGCTCCTGATTGCAACAAAATAGGCAAACAAAGAAAATTTTCTGCCCCAGTTTGGTAACTGGGTACAGCATGTTATCAAAGAATTGTACTTCCCTTAATTTTATCAAATATTAAAAATTAAAAGCTAAAATTCGAATTGCACTTCCCTTGTTCTCCAGGTGGGTACCCGACTGCTGAAACTTGAAATGTATTCCCTTGTTCTCCAGGTGGGCTCCTGATTGCTGAACTTGAAAAGTTTTCCTTTGTTCTCCAGGTGGGCTCCTGACTGCAATAAAATAGACAAACAAAGAAAATTTTCTGCCCCAGTTAGGTAACTGGGTACAACATGTTATCAAATATTAAAAATTAAAGGCTAAAATTGAATTGTACTTCCCTTATTTTCCAGGTGGGTGCCTGACTGCTGAAGCTTGAAAAGTATTCCCTTGTTCTCCAGGTGGGCGCTTGCTTGCAATGCTTGAAAAGTATTCCCTTGTTCTCCAGGTGGGCTCCTGACTGCAATAAAATAGACAAACAAAGAAAATTTCTGTCCCAGTTTGGTAACTGGGTATAGCATGTTATCAAATATAAAAAATTAAAAGCTAAAATTTAAATTGTACTTTTCTTGTTCTCCAGGTGGGTGCCTGACTGCAACAAAATAGACAATAAAGAAAATTTCTGCCCCAGTTTGGTGGCTGGGTACAGCTGTTAGTGTTAATTGAATCGTGTTACCAAATATCACAAAAAATTTGAAAGCTAAATCCCATTATCCAGGAGGGTCCTGATAACTCCTATCAATTACGAACCTAAGTTATATCGTCTAAAGGTATTACTCCCACTATATTTGTTATCTAAGAGGTCTTAACTACTCCCCATTATCCAGGAGGGTCCTGACAACTTCTAATTAAAAACAGTTTTAACCTAATATATATCTACTGAAGGTATGACTTCCACTATATCTTGTTATCTAAGCAGGCCTTGAAACTACGTCCCATTATCCAGGAGGGTCCTGAAAAGTCCTAATTGAATCCTATATTAAACATGCAAACTTTGAAACCAACTTATATTCCTTTTGGGGGTACATTTATGCTAAATTATGCTACTCATGATTGTTTTGAAATTTAAACTAAGTCCCATTTTCCAGGAGGGTCCTGAGAACTTACCATCAAACTTGTCTGGTGCCTGCCTTTCCTTGCAGTGTGTTTCCCCGAAACAAACGAAATTTTTTCCTGTGTTTCAATCAAAGAAAATTCTTGTTAGTTTAAATGTGATGGTTGGTTTGTTGCCTTAAACTTTGAGGGCGGCTGCCTCTTCGCTTCCCAAGAAGACTGATGTTCACTTGAAGACCTTGCTTGTTTCCAGACTAGACCCCTTTCTCTGTCATTCTCATCACATAAAATGCCTTCTCCGTTCGGACCCGATATCCTCTATTTGTTTCATTGCATGAACTGTCATCTCCCCAATCCTCATGTCTCATATGAATCCCGAAGCACGTCCATTGCCCCTATTCTGTGTATATGGTGTTCTTTCTTGACTTAACCACTGGCCTCGGCCTTGAGGTCTGTTGCTCCTTCACTTGTCATGATATCTGATTTCCATTTGAAGACCCTGCTTGTTTATTGAACTAACCACTTCCCAGAAAATACCTCTTTTCGTCCAAACCCAATACCCTCTGTCTGTTGCACCGCTCATATCAACATTTGCCAAACCTTTGTGTTTCACATGGTCCCTAAAGCATGTTAATTGTTACCATCTTCAGTGTGCATGTTACTCTTTCTTGATTTAAACCACCTACCCTGGCCTTGGGGTCTATCACCTTTGATTTATGTTTTGCTTGTCACTGGCCTACCACCCTTTTGTCAATCCTACCACAACCAATATTTTTTATCCATTCACCCAAACCCCTTCCATCTTGTTGCATTGTTCATGCATTGATATGTACAAAACCCTTTTATTTCACATGAGTCCCAAAGCATGTCAGTTGCCACCCACTCGAGATGTATGTTGCTCTTTCTTGAATGAAGCCTTTGGCCCAGTCCTTGAGGTCTACAGCTCCCGCATTTGCCATGATAGCTTTGACTTTTCTGTTTGGAAGTCTTGCTCGTGACTAGTTTACCACCCTTTGTCAAGCCTATCACGGGAAGTACCTTTGCTCTGTTCAAACTAAACCCTCATTTGTTGCATTGTTCATGCATTGGTATATACCAAGCCTTTGCATTTTACAAAAATCTCAAAGCACGTTGATTGTTGCCAACTCAGTGTGCTTGTTGTTCTTTCCTGACTTATGACGTTTTGATGTGTTAACCAGATCCCATTTTGTGCAATTGGAAAGCTGGGTGGCAGATTTTGAAGTCATTTCTCACTTGTTTTGAACAACCGACCCAGAAAGAGGGAGTAAAACAAGGTGGGAGGAATAGAGTAAAGGGTAATGGAAAAAAGACGATTCCTAACAAGAAACCTAAAGAGTAGCAAACCATCAGATGTGGATACCGACTCTGGCGACCTTGACATGCACCTACATCCTACTCTATTTAGCAAATCTGATGTTCAGCTCTTGCTGTACCTTTTGTTGTGATACTGGGCTTCAATGCTCCGCTTGCTCGATCTGATTCACCATCCTTAGTCGACTTGTGGTGCCCATAGGGTCTTCACCATCAATCCTCTCTCATTTTTGGTTTTTCTCTCAACTCACCGTCGCCTTATGGTGCCTGTAAAGGTTATCACCAATAAGACTCTCATTTTTATTTCTCTCAACTTTCATTTCCTTGGGGTATCCGTGAAAAACTCTCTCATTTTCATCATTTTCTTCTTGTACCGGAGTGTTGGCTTCTTGTACCGGAGTGTGGCCCTGACATGATTCACTTTTACTCGCTTGACTCGGCATTTCTTGAAAACTGATCGGAAAGTCTTTCTTTGGACCGTAATGCAGGCTTTTGGATAGGGTTACAAAGAAAAGTATCAAGGCTCAAAATAATTCAACACGGGTTCAAAAATTACAACTTTTGAAATCAGATTTCTCACAACAACCACAACTTCTGCCCCAGTTTTTTTCTTGGGGAACTTTGGATTTTTGTTTCGGTGTGACTGAACCTCAGAGAGAGGCTGGCTACGTACCCTTTCGGATCAAATCAAACGTAGTTCAGGCGACTACATTTGTTGTGATCTTTCCTTTCTTCCACTTTCTTTTCATTCTTTTTCATTTCTTTTCTTTTCTTTCCTTTTTCTTTTCTTTTTCTTCTCTTTTTTTTCTTTTCTTTTATTTTCTCTTCTTTTTTCTTTTCTTTTCTTTTTCTTTTCTCTTCTTTTTCTTTTTACTGTTTTTCTCCTATTTCTCCACTTACTTTCCCCGCTCGGGCTTACGAGTTTTATTATCGATTCCGAAAGAGGGGTATGCAAGAAAATAACTGAGGCTCAAAGAGGTAACAAAGGATAAAGTGTTTGGATAGCAGAATAAAATACCTTCGTCATTCCAATCTCCCAAAACATGCCAAGTACAAACTACACAGTTAAACAAGCTGAGGAAAACACATATAATACCTTTTGATTGATTCACGTATTTGCCTTCTGTATTTGTCAATTACCTAGAACCATTGGACAACAGTCTCAGTACCACGAACGGTCCCTGCAGACTTGGGGCAAGCTTGCCTTTGGCTTTAAACCGATGCAGCATGATGCATTTCAACGGTGTTTCTTTATATTCTATCTGCCCCCAGTTTCACTTGATTCGGGCTTGAAGTGCTCTCAGAATGCCTTTACTTATTTCCCTCGAACATTGTTTCATTGCTTCATTATTAAACTAACATTTACAAACTAGGCTGAGAATTATGCGTGCATGTCATGTCACCAAAGCCATCATGAAAAGAATTGTAAAAGGAGAAAGAAATTAAATAAAATGAACTTGAAATGGCGCGATATAGAGAATTGCATTAGACTGATAGTGGAAGGGTTTAGACAACAAAGCAAGCAAACTAGACTAGTTACAATCTTTGAACAAACCTAGACAGCACTACACAAGTTACTACGACCAGACGAACAAGGCAAAGTGAAAGGATAGAAGGGTTTGAGTTACAAGACAATGTCCGGATTATAACCTTGAAAATAACCCGGACAACAGAAATGACAACAAAATAAACCACCAAAACTCCAAGAGATGGAGCGTCTTCCCAATTACCCAGCATGGCGTCTTAGCCGCTGAATTTCACACCAAGGCTGCTAAAATTTTCACAAGTCTCCATCAAATTATTCTGAGCAAACTGCTTCTAGGTTTCTTCTGCTGGCCCATTCTCATGATCAATGATACCCACCATATGCGTCTCATTACGCACAGGAGATGGACTTTTGCTAATGTTTGCTGCATCTGGACTTTGCACGACAATGTCGCCTGCATCAATAAGTTTCTGAATTGCATTCTTCAAATTCCAACATTTCTCTATGTCATGCCCCAGGGCACCTAAGCAGTATGCACACTTTTGAGAAGGATCGAACTTCTTTGGAGGAGGGTTTTATTTGGATGGTGGAGCTTGGGGAGGGTAGGAGGTGGTGCTATAACTCTGTTGGTAGAAAGGGAAAGCTGGAGATGAATTCACAGTAGGAGGCTCCTAAGACTGAGCCAAAAGTGGGATATATGCTGGATTGGCGGGATAAACTGGCGCTGGCTGACCCTTAGCCCAGGCCTGATGCATCTCGGTCATCTGCTGCCTCAACTTATACATCTCTTCCCTCATTGCTTGACATTCACCACTTCTACCTCTTTTGACGGGTCCACAATACTGGTATCTGATTCTTGGCCTGTCATGTTTAGTTTATTCGACCGGGTGTTGTAGGAGTTGTTTGCCAGGACGCTGACTGCCTTTTGTCCTTGTGTTGTAAAGAAGAGTTACCACTTTGCAACCAAAAACCAACCACCTTTCTGGAATAACATGACAAAATGAAACCATCACGTTAGCGTTAGGGCATTTAACAACTTTTGATCTGTCGCCTGCGTCATCCCGTCCTTTCCCTTATTTCCAATTGTAAACTTTCTCTTCCTTTATTTTTCTTCTTTTTCTTCACTCTTTTATTCTTTTTCCTTTTGTTCTTTTTCTTCTTGCCGTTCTTGATTTTTCTTTCCTTTCTTTCTTGTTTTTCTGTTATTTTCTTTTCATTTTGCCTTTTTGTGGTTTTTCTTTTTTTTCTTTTTCTTTTGGTTATGGTCGAATCCTACGTGGATTGCCTACATAACATGAACCCGCATGAATCAGACCGAGCGTAGTTCTTGCAAATTGAATGCAAAATTTTGTTGTTTTTTGTTTTTCTTGTTTTTGTTTTAAAATTATTTTTCTTGAAGGGAAACTACAAAAGCAAACTCAAAATAACAAGCTACAAACTTGATGATTAAAACTAGATCAGGAGTACATCAAAGATTCACATCCAGGGGCCCGTGGGGCATCACTCGGCATCGCCATGGGTCTACGCAAGACTGAGAAGGTTTTAATGTCAACTGTAGGCTATTTAAAGAAACCTGGCCATGTAATGGCTTATTTTGACTTAAACAGCAAAGTGGCTATTTTTCAAAAAATTTGTTTAAGAAAACAAAGACTCAGTTTTGCAAATACGGCCTTTCAGCACTTCTAAAAGGGAGATTTTAAGGCTGTGCCCGCAAACCGATTTAAAATGCCTCAGGGTGGTTGTTCATGCAAAAACAGCCTTCCGACACCCTTTTGGGGACATTCGGCTTATTTTTCAACAAGAATGGCGTCACCCGACTTATTGGATAAAAATTAAAATTTTGGTATTTTTTTGCTATTTTTGCAAAAGGGGTGGTTGGACCCGATGAGGGTTGCCTACGTATCTCACATCCGGTGAGAATCAAACCAGCGTAGTTCGGGCAAATAAACTGACTATTTTCGAAAACAAGACTTTTTTTTTTCATTTTCATTGCAAAACAAACTATTTTTCTTTTCTATTTTTTTTTTTGAAAACAGGACAAAATAACGACTCTTTTTTCCTTTTTCATTTTCAACAAACAAATAAACAACCTATTTTTCCCAAACTAAAATAAAGACTCTTTTTCTTTTTCTTTTTCTGCGAACAACTTCCAAAAATAAAGACTTTTTTTAAATATATTTTCCTTTGCTTTTAGTAAAACAAAACTATTAAAAACAAAACATTTCCATTTTTCATTTTTTTTTCGAAATTTCGGCAGAGTTTCGACATCATTTGGGCATCGATTTTTCTAAAACTAAACAATTAATTCTTTACACTGCTATTTCTCTCTTTTCTCTTTTTCTCAATTTCACAAAATTCTCGATGTTCAAAAGCCGGTCAACATGCGGGCCCGAGACAAATAAATGCAACACGTATGTAATATGCATCAGGATGGTCATTTCAATTCGGGTCACCTATCCTAGACGGACCCAACCCCTGTGTTGAGTCCCCTAAGTCAAATGCACATGATGCAAACAAGCGTCCTACTAGGGATACGACATGAGTTTATTGTTCTTCTAGGTTTAAACCCTAGGTTTATTGGTCTAGACCTGGCTTACCCGAGCGGACAACTCGGGCCGAGGGTGAGGCAGCGTACCAGGGATACAGAAGCTCCACCGGCTTTGCAATTTATCCAAACCTCGTTCTAAATTGGGAAAAAGACTCTAACAGAAGAGAAGCTACACGAAGTGCACCCTTCTCCATGATGTAGAAGACTCAGAAAGAGGAAGGGATTCGCGACAGTTTCTATACAATTCAACAAATATTAAAGCGGTAAAACATTTAGCACATAAGGCATGGAACATGTAGCAAAATCAAATAAAGCCAAATACAACAATTTAACTGAGCTCGAATTCTTGAACCCTGAACCGAAATTCTAGGTTCTAGTCCCCAGTAGAGTCGCCAAAGCTGTCACACCTCCTTTTTCCTGCTTACTACACCCCGTGAAGGGCATAATAAAAGGAGTTTTTCCAATTAAAGGACAATCGAAATGGGATTCGTTTAACAAAAGATTCAGAGTCGCCACTTGGGAGATTTATGGTGTCCCACGTCACCGGTTTGAATTACGAATCGAGGAAAGGGTTTGACTTTGTTTAACAATCGCGAACCAGAAATCTGGGTAAGGAATTCTGTTAACCCGGGAGAAGGGGTTAGGCACTCCCGAGTTCCGTGGTTCTAGCACGGTCGCTCAACTACTATATTTGGCTAAATTTTGATTTTTATTCATGTTAAACCTACATTGTAATTTTAAAGTTATTTACCGCTTTTTGTCAATTATTATTTTATTTAAGAAAGTAAACGTCGTTTAAGAACATGTTTTCAGATAACGTCACATGAAATGCACCCGGATCCTCGACACATTCCTATTCAACGTTTTTGAATTTGGATTTGGGTTGCATGAAATGCACATCCGTATTTAGGAAGGTAAAATTATTAAAAGCGTGCCTAAAGCGACTAACATATTATTTACTTTTGGGAAGGCCGTGAAATTTGCTAAAGGGTCTATCCCGAATCTCTAAGTATTTTTGATTAAGTATTTAATGAGGGTCCCACATTTTGTATTTAGCTCGACGAGGCTCGTCTCATTTTTATTATTAGAAGGCCGACCTGAAGCAAACTATATTTTTTATTTATTATTTGTCTCTAAAAGGCCAATTAAATCACAAATATAAATTCGGGCTTCGAATTCAAGTCCGAATTCAAACAAAAAGGAAGGCCCTTTTAGCTTGAACCCGCTACCTAATTCAAAACTCAATTTTATATTTGACATTAATTCCCTATACTCCTAATATAATTTAAAGGAGTTTTTTACTTCAGTATCTTTTCTTATTTGTTTTGGGCCCGATCATTGAGCCCAGATTTATTCGACTGGTTGTATTTTGGTTCGCTTTGACTCAGTATTGAGCTCTAAAAAAAATTAATTCTCAAACCTGCAATTATCCGAATTTAATGGACTATTGAGCAAAGATAGCATCAGAATATTGATTCAGGGTATCTTGTCATGCTTTTCAAATAAATCCTAATTAACATGCAACACATATGATGAGTAGCCTAGCGTTGATGATTTACTAAACTGGATTCAACATGTAATTTCAAAGCTGAAACTAAATATACTATATTAAGCTCTTTAGTGATACAATTCCTACAATTTTAACTAGCTTCAATGTTAGCAACAGAGAAATGGAGCACACGTGACAATTACCCTTATGCTCAGTCATAATCCATAACTAAACTCAAGCTAAGCTAAGTCTAATAATACTACTGAAACCTGTCACACTAAGCTAATATCAAAAGGCTACACAATTATAATTCATTGACTTATTACAAATCAAAAAAAAATCCAGGACAGTCTGATCATTACATAATGCAATCCTATACATGTGATTTCAGAAAATATAATCCTAATTAGATCTATATACATAGGACAATATAGTAATAATAGGAGAAAAGCTAGAACACATTCTTCATTACTTCAAACTTGATTACATTTCAACAATGGATCCTCAGTTATAGGCCAAGGAAAACACCTGAATTAAATCACTGCAAGAGAAATTAGTAATCAGCAGAAGCAAACGAGTAACAGCAGCAGATGTAATCCACAAACAGTTGAAATCAATCAGCACTAGCTCGATTTGGACTCAAAAACAGCAGGATAACAGCCCAGAATAAAACGAGAAGATCACAACACCAAAATTAACCAAAACAGCCTTGAATAAACCCAAAAACCACTCGAAATTGAATCTAATGAACCTCTGAAACTTCAGCAATCAAGTGTTGAGCTGAAGATGCAAATTAATGACTAGAAATGGAAACTAATCTAAGGTTTTTAATGAAACAGTAACTTTGGGGATTTTTAAAAGTTTTCTCTTGTTTTTGGATTTTTTGAAAGGTTTAAATTTTAAAATTTACATCTGAAATTGAAGAGGAAGTTTTGGGGGAAATTTTGGAGGCTGAAAACTTATGATTTTTCCCAGGGGTTTCTCACTTTTTTTTGCAAGGCATGGGAATGCCCTTTTATAGGGAAAGATTAGGTGCAAGTCAGATTTTCAGATTTCAAATTCAGTCCCTAGTTTATTTCAAATTCATCCCTCATTTTTTGACTTGTTTCTCAAGTTATTATCCTATCTTACTGAAATCTAAACTTAAGTCCCATTCTAGAAGATTCTGGGGATTTCTAATGTTAACTAGAATACTACTCTCCTATTTTAAATACCCAAATTGTCCCTGAGCACCCCCTAAAATTACTGTATTACCCCAGCCCTCTTTTAGCCTATCTGAAAATGATCAACTATAAACAAACGACCCATTACTCTAGAATTAAACCAATAAAACCATTCAAAATTAAACAAACTCCTAACTGATCAAATGAAACTGATATGAACCTAAATCCAATAGCCAAGAATAATTAACTAAAACACAGAATCAAACTGATTAAAATAGACTATATCTTATCACTAACCAAACAGAAAAATGCTTAACTAGTCATGATACACTTAAATCCAAATTGACCACAATTGAATTGACGAACCGATACCCAATATGAATCAAAAGAGACTGAAGAACAAACAACAAACTAATCTAATTTAAACAACGGTTAAAACGAACTGATAAAGATGAAGAAACTACAACAAAGTCCTAAATTAACTAATTGACAAACATATCATTAGTTAAGAGGAAAATGATGAACAAGGACCAAAATCCTTACCTACAGAGCCCGGAACGGAGATTGGAAAACTTGACTCGAGCCTCAGAATAATATAATCGCTCGTTCTTATCAAAAAACAAACGAACACATTGTTTCGCGACTCGAATCCTATACTGAACTCAAGGACTCGGCAGAAATTAAGCAAACCCGAACTTCTTGAGGTTCTGCCTTCTCTTCGTTTAAAAATTCGAGCAGTTTCATTGGTGTTTGATGAAAACTAATGAGATATTCAAGAAGAGGAGAACCAGGAGAGTGCAAGGTGTATTTTTGGGGTAATTTGGAGGGGTGTTGCCGCCGTGGGCGGCGGAGATGTCAGTCACAAGATTGATTATTCGAGGAGTTTAGGCAAGATTCGAACTATGAAAATGGTGGATTCGTGACGGGGGCGTTGAGGCGGTGTAGGGGTGTGAATTTGGAAGCCATTGGCGATGGTGGCGATTTCTCCGGTGGTGGCGGCGACGGCGTTACGAGGTTGAGTACTAGGAAGAGGAACTTTGGTCGTTAGGGATATACAGAAGCTAGGACATTTTATTAAATTGTGGAGGAGGCATCACAGCCGTTGGATGATGGATGAGGGACGGGTTGGATCAAACGACGCCAAACGGCGTTGTTTTGTTTATTAGAGGGCAGGCCGGATAGTTTAGTTGGGCTTGTAGACGTGTGATTTTAGACCCTCCCCAAGATTTTTATGTTTTTGCGTAAAATATTTATTTTAGGTCTAATATAGCTATTTCAGCTAATTTTGACTCTTTCACTTTATTTTCATTACAAAAATAAAAAAATACAAAAAAAAGATATATAAATTTTAGTTTATGTATTTCTCATAAACTTGAAAAATACAAAAATAGCACCTTATTTTTAATCTTTATATAATTTTAAAAATTACAAAAAGATAGTTTTATTAATATTTTGTAGTCATTTCAATCTTTAAACAAAAATACAAAAAATAATATTTTATATTTTATCTTTATATAAAACGAAAATTACAAAAAAAATAATTTTATTAATATTTTGTAGTTATTGTAATCTTGAAAAAATATAAAAATAGTTTTGTTTTAATTGTCAGTCTTATTTTTAAATTCTTATTTTTAATAGTTATTTTTTCTACGTAGGATTAATTAAATAACATCGTATTTTTATTCTCGGTTCCGAGCAAAGAATAATATTTGGGTTCAAACTACCCGTTTTTAGGACTAATTTTCGGACCTAGCCCATAATAATCAGAGCCCACCACACGTGGGGGAAACGGACAGAACACGAGACATTGGGCCACACCCCCACGTGAGACCTTCTCTTTTTTTTGAACAAAAAAGGACCATACACGTAGAGAAAAAGATCAGATTTTTGACGGATGGTTACATTTTCGAGAGGGGGGAACAACCTAAAGAAAACTTAGACTTCATCTTCTTCTCCAAAAAAGACCACAAAAAACCCTAGAGAGCTAAGCTAGGAAGCCAGCCACCACCAACCTACATCGTCACACCAGCAGCACCACCCTCGTCCTCCATCGCTGACCAGTCGAACCACCAACAGCCCTTCACCTCGCTGCCAAACGACCATCTCCAGCCCTTCGCTCCCAAATGACCACCAGCCTTCGTCGACCACACTCAGAAAACCATCTAGCCCTCACATGTCCGTCGACCATCCAGCCTAACAACGACCAAAGAACCCAGGGAAAACACCCTAAGCAGTGACGACCGACCCTAATGTCGCACTCCCACCCTTGGCCGCCTAAAAGCAGCGACAACTCCACCACCCGTTGCTGTAATACCACCAGCTTGGACATATACATAACGCCTAAGACCCAAGATAAGAGAGCCATTTTTCCTGGATCTGGAGAAAACAACAAACTAGCGAGCAATTTTCAGCACCTTTCAATGCCTTCTTCTTCACAAAACACACACACACATAGAGAGTCGAAAACGAAAAAATAGTTTCTGCCTTTCGATTTTTAATCATGGAATTTGTTTGAGCGCTATTGTTGTATAGTGCTTCAGCGGTGTTTGTTTGAGGACGAGGTTCGTGGTTCCGAGGCTGATTTGCCGCAGATTCGAGGTTGCCGGGCTCGGCAAAGTTCGCGCATGTAGATCATTTTGGGCTTGCAATATCGGAGCTCATTTTCATTGTATATGTTGGAAAGTTTCACAATAAAGATATTGACTTCTTCATGGCTGGAAAGAAAGACATAGCTAATTAATGGTGATGTTGAAGTTAAGCAAGGTAACAAAAATCACAGCAGGGATGCACCAACGTAATATTGAAGGTGGAAAAGCACTTATAAATGTGTCTGCTCAGTTTCGATTATCTAATGCAACTATTATGTGACGACCCAAAGGGTTATCACCGTATTTCTTCCTTTCTCCGTGCTTTCGAAGCCTTGAAAACCTCACTTTTGGTTGCCTCGATTTGCATGCGCAGTCCGGGCGTGAAGCCGAAAAATTTTTATGTTAAAATATATGAATTCTATGAAAAATTTGAGAAATTATGATATTAATATTGATATAGTTGACTTTGGTCAAAATTTTGAGTATACGGACCCAGACCCATGATGCGACGGTCCCGGGAGGTCCGTAGAAAAATATGGGACTCGGGCATGTGCCCGGAGTCGAAATCCGAGGTCCAGAACCTCGGTAAAAGAATTTTTCTGTTAAATTGTTTTCTGAAATTTATTAAGGAAAAATAAAAATGAAAATGAGTTAGAAAATATAGGTATCGGGCTCGTATTTTGGTTCCGA
>MU746914.1:36590-74237 GCA_026770625.1 Nicotiana glauca
GTTCCTAAGTTTATTTTCATGCATAGGAGACGCACTTCTTAAATTAAGATTTTATTCATAGGAGACGCACTTCCTAGTTTAAAATCATTAAAGTTTCACCAATAGGAGACGCACTTCCTAAGTTTATTTTAACCCATAGGAGATGCACTTCCTAAATTTATTTTCACCCATAGGAGATGCACTTCCTAAATTAAGATTTCATTCATAGGAGACGCACTTCCTAGTTTAAAATCATTAAGGTTTCAGCTCTAGGAGACGCATTTCCTAAGTTTATTTTTACCAATAGGAGATGCACTTCCTAAGTTTATTTTCACCATAGGAGACGCACTTCCTAAATCAATAGTTCGTTCATAGGAGATGCACTTCCTAGTTTGAGCCATTGAAGTTTCACCCATAGGAGACGCACTTCCTAAATTTAAATTCACCCATAGGAGACGCACTTCCTAAGTTTATTTTTACCCACCAGGAGACGCACTTCCTAACATTATTTTTACCCATAGGAGATGCACTTCCTAAATTTAAATTCACCCATATGAGACGCACTTCCTAAATTTAAATTCACCCATAGGAGACGTACTTCCTAAGTTTATTTTTACCCATAGGAGATGCACTTCCTAAGTTTATATTTATCTATAGGAGATGCACTTCCTAGTTTAGTTCATTCCAGTTCAACCATAGGAGACGCACTTCCTAAATCAATAGTTCAGTCATAGGAGACGCACTTCCTAGTCTTCTTTTTTAGGTTATATTTTATTTTAGGAAATGCACTTTCTGAATTGAGATTTCACCCCTAGGAGATGCACTTCCGAGTTTGAGTCATTTAAAGTTCGGCCCTAGGAGACACACTCCTAGTCTGGTTCATTGAAGTTTTACCTATATGAGACACACTTCCTAATCAAGATCTTTCAAGTCATTCTTATAGGAGACACACTTCCTAGTCTTGGTCATAAAAAATTCACCCCTAGGAGACGCACTTCCTAGTCTTGGTTATTTAAATTCATATTTAGGAGACGCACTTCCTAAGTCTGGTTCATTCATGTTGTATTTTTGCAGACGTATTTGCTAGTCAAATTCTTGGTTTTACTCGTAGGAGATGCACATCCTAGTCTAGTCTTTAGTTTACTCTCATCATTGCATCAGTAGTAGAAGTGGTCTACAATTTTGCTAACGACTCACAAATCTTCCTGGTACAAACTAGGGAAAAAATTTCGTTTGTTTTGTTTGTTTTGGTTGTAGGATCCCGCCCAAAGAGCGGAGGGTTACAACAAAAATCCTCAGCATTCAATCCAAGTTAGAAGTAGCAGAAGCTCGCCTCAAGAATTCGAGTCAACAGTTCAAGGTTCAAAGAAGAAGTGGAGAAAAGATATGGTCTGCTCAAGACATAATCGAGGTCACAAGAACCGCAAGCCGGGTCCTAATACAGAAAGTCGAAGAAGGATGAACTAGCACCTACAACTAGAAAGTATCAAGGTTCAAATCCAAAGTCTGCATAAAGCACCATTCAAGACTCGAGACCAAGCTTCAAAAGGCTTATAGATAGGAATTTGGTAACTAGTAGCTGATAGGCTTAGTTAGTCTTTTTCATTCTTGATGTAATAGCAGGATCGCGAACTGGAACCTCGACAGAACGGAACCTCGATCGGCTCTTCACCTCGGTATACTCAATCATCTCACTCACTTCTGAACTACACGTGGCCTGATTCCTTTATAGCCAAGGATATGTAGGCAGCTCAGATACCAGGGCTCGGTCATATCCTTTTCCTTTCCTTTAGTTCTAGTCTCTCCAAATAAGGGTCGAGTCAAAATACGTGTCTAGTCGTTCTTTGTCTGAAAACTCTTTGTGTTTCCAGTCAAAGAGGGACAGTTGTAGACGTGTGATTTTTGACCCTCCCCAAGATTTTTTATATTTTTGCATAAAATATTTAGTTTATGTCTAATATAGCTATTTCAGCTAATTTTGACTTTTTCACTTTACTTTCATTACAAAAATAAAAAAATACAAAAAAAATATTTCTCATAAACTTGAAAAATACAAAAATAGCACCTTATTTTTAATCTTTATATAATTTCAAAAATTACAAAAAAATAGTTTCATTTATATTTTGTAGTCATTTCAATCTTTAATAAAAATACAAAAAATAGTATTTTATATTTTATCTTTATATAAAAATGAAAATTATAAAAAGAATAATTTTATTAATATTTTGTAGTTATTGTAATCTTGAAAAAATATAAAAATAGTTTTGTTTTAATTGTGAGTCTTATTTTTAATAGTTATTTTTTCTACGTAGGATTAATTAAATAACATCGTATTTTTATTCTCGGTTCCGAGCAAAGAATAATATTTGGGTTCAAACTACCCGTTTTTAGGACTAATTTTCGGACCTAGCCCATAATAATCAGAGCCCACCACACGTGGGGGAAACGGACAGAACACGAGACATTGGGCCACACCCCCACGTGAGACCTTCTCTTTTTTTTGAACAAAAAAGGACCATACACATAGAGAAAAAGATCAGATTTTTGACGGATGGTTACATTTTGGAGAGGGGGGAACAACCTAAAGAAAAACTAGACTCATCTTCTTCTTCAAAAAAGACCACAAAAACCCTAGAGAGCTAAGCTAGGAAGCCAGCCACCACCAACCCACATCGTCACACCACCAGCACCACCCTCGTCTTCCATCGCTGACCAGTCGAAGCACCAGCAACCCTTCACCTCGTTGCCAAACGACCATCTCCAGCCCTTCGCTCCCAAACGACCACCAGCCTTGGTCGACCACACTCAGCAAACCATCCAACCCTCACATGTCCGTCGACCATCCAGCCTTACAACGACCAAAAAACCCAGGGAAAACACCCTAAGCAGCGACGACCGACCCTAACTTCGCACTCCCACCCTTGGCCGCCTGAAACCAGCGACAACTCCACCACCCGTTGCCGAAATCCCACCAGCTTGGACATATACATAACGCCTAAGACCCAAGAGAAGAGAGCCATTTTTCCTGGATTTGGAGAAAACAACAAACTAGCGAGCAACTTTTAGCACCCTTCAATGCCTTCTTCTTCACAAAACACACACACACAAAGAGAGTCGAAAACGAAAAAATAGTTTCTGCCTTTCGATTTTCAATCATGGAGTTTGTTTGAGCTCTGTTGTTGTATCGTGCTTCAGCGGTGTTTGTTCGAGGACGAGGTTCGTGGTTCTGAGGCTGATTTGCCGCGGATTCGAGGTTGCCGGGCTCGGCAAAGTTCGCGCCTGTAGATCATTTTGGGCTTGCAATATCGGAGCTCATTTTCATTGTATATGTTGGAAAGTTTCAGCAATAAAGATATTGGCTTCTTCATGGCTGAAACGAAAGACATAGCTAATTAATGGTTATGTTGAAGTTAAGTAAGGTAACAGAAATCACAGCAGGGATGCACCAAGGTAATATTGAAGGTGGAAAAGCACTTATAAATGTGTCTACTCAGTTCTGATTATCTAATGCAAATATTAGCATGGCCTAGCATTTACTGTTTTTCTTGTACATTTAATATAGAAATGAAAAATAGGATGGGAAGTTCTCACTTCTTGGTTACTGAATTTAATTCATCTAAATTGAGGTGAGCGATATTAGGTAACTTAAAATAATTTATGGCCCTCATGAGTTAATTTATCAATTTGGTTAGAATAATTTGAGGTGCGCCATGTCCAACAAAAAATGACAATTACATGGCCCTCGTTTAATTAATTTTGAATTGATCCTTAGATTCTGAGGTGTGCTGTTTAGCAAATTCCATGGCCCTTGCAAAGTTGCTGACGCGTAGTTGCTTTTAGGCACGTTATTTAATAATTTTACCTTCTTAAATACGGGTGCACATTTATGTGACCCAAATCCAAATCTCAACGGAGTTGAAATGTGTCGACAACCACGGGTACATTGATGTGACGTGGTTCGAGATACGTTTTCACAACGTTGCAATTCTTTGATAAAAAAATAATAATATTAAAAGCGATTAAAGGTTAAAATTTGCACATAAATTAAATCATGTTATAAATCAGATAAATAAGACAAATATGACAGTTGAGCGATCGTGCTAGAACCACGGAACTCGGGAATGCCTAACACCTTCTCCCGGGTGAACAGAATTCCTTATCCGGATTTCTGGTTCGCGGACTGTTAAATAGAGTCAAACCTTTCCTCGATTCGGGATTCAACCGGTGACTTGGGACACCATAAATCTCCCAAGTGGCGACTCTGAATCTCTTAATAAACGAATTCCATTTTGATTGTCCTTTAATTGGAAAAACTCCTTTTACTACACCCTTCGCGGGGTGCAGTAGCGTAAAAAGGAGGTGTGACAGGGCTGATGGCATGGGTTGAGTGTATTTACATTGGTTTGGGCTTGCAAAAATACAAGAAGACGGCCCAATCCTCTCCCCTTTTGTATTTTCTTTTGTTTTCTCCCTTTTTATTTTGTTTTCTTTTGTATTTTTGTATATATTTTGATTTTAATAAAAATGCTAAAATAGACTCACAATCAACTTAATACTAAAAATTAGATTTCCTAGTTAATTCCTAAAAATAAAAATGCAAACTAATACTAGTTTGAACTAAAATACAAAACGGACCATTTTTGTTATTTTCTTTATTTTTATTCTAAAACAAATTAATACTAAAATATGAAATTAAATCCTAAATGCAAAATGCATATTTTTGTATTTTTATATGAATTATCATGCACAAATAAAAATACAACCAATTAACACAAAATTCACAAAAATTGTAAAAATAAGGAAAAATCTTTTGTATGGGATTTTTTGGGAATAGTTCATATATAGGGCAAAAATCACGTGATCACACCTATAATGTCGAAAAACAAGGAACGTTCATGGAAAGGTGATGAAAATTTCTCTTTAGGTCGTTTTTGATGGGCTGACAAAATTTTAGGTGATCAGGGTCCGATCGCCGAGACCCATGCAAATGGTGTTGGCTATAGCACACAAAAATTTGGGAATCAGGTAAAATTTTAGTTTTATGGCCCTAAAATATCAAAAATGTGGAATGATCGTGGCAAGGCAATGAATATTTTTCCTTAGGTCGCTTTTGATGAGCCGACAAAATTTTTAGTCGATCAGGGTCCGTTCCCCGGGACCCATACAGATGGGCTGGGCTATAGCACACGAAAATCTGAAAATTCGACTGAATTTCAGTTTTATGGCTCTAAAATGCCAAAAGATGAGGAATGGTCATGTCGATGCGATGAATATTGTTCCTTAGGTCATTTTTGATAGACCGGCAAAATTTTAGGCGATCGGGGACCGATCATCTGGACCTATGTAGATAGCGTGGCTATAGCACACCAAAATCTGGATACTAGGATGAATTCTAGTTTTATGGCCTTAAAACGTCAAAAAACGTGGATGGCCATGGCGAGTAGATGACTGTTGTTCCTTAGGTCATTTTTGATATGCCGACAAAATTTTAGGTTATGAGGAGCCGATTGTCCGGATCCATGCAGATGGCATGGGTTATAGCACACAAAAATCTGAAAATCATGCAGAATTCTAGTTTATGGCCCTAAACTGTCAAAATATGAGGAACGATTATGGCGAAAAGACTATTGTTCCTTAGGCCATTTTTATGGGCTGACAAAATTTTAGGTGATCGAGGTCCGGTTACCCGAACCCATGCAGATGGCGAGGCGATAACTATTATTCCTTAGATCGTTTTTTGTGGGCCAACAAAACTTTAGGCGAACGGGCTCCGGTCGCCTGGACCCATACAAATGGCATGGGCTATAGCGCATGAAAATTTGAAAATCACGTAGAATTCCAGTTTTATCGCCTTAAAATGCTAAAAAAATGAGGAACGGTCATGGCGAGGCGATGACTATTGTTCCTTAAGTCACTTTTGATGGCCCGACAGAATTTTAGCTGATCCAGGTCCTGTCCTCCAGACCCATGCAGATGGCGTGTGCTATGGCACACAAAAATCTGGAAATCGGACGGAATTCCAGTTGTATAGCCCTAAAATACCAAAAAATGAGAAACGATCATAGCGAGGTGATTAATATTGTTCTTTAGGTCATTTTTAATAAGCCAACAAAATTTTAGGCGATCCTGGTCTGGTCACCCGAACCCATGCGGATGGCATGGGATATAACACACGAATATGTAGGAATCGTGCAAAATTTTAGTTTTAGGCCCTAAAATGCCAAAAACGAGGAACAGTCATGGCAATGCGCTAACTATTGTTCCTTAAGTCTATTTTGAAGGGCTGACAAAATTTAATTTTATCCGGTACCGGTCGCCCAGACCCATACAGATGGCGTGGGCTATGTAGCACACAAAAAATTGGGAATCGATCGAAATTTTAATTTTATGGCCCTAAAATGACGAAAAACAAGGAACAATCATTGCGAGGCAGTGACTATTATTCCTTAGGTTGTTTTTGATGGGACGAGAAAATTTTAGGCGATTCAGGTCTGGCACCCGAGCCCGTACAGGAGGCATGGGCCAGCACACGAAAAACTGAGAATCGAGCGGAATTCCAATTTTATGGTACTAAAACGTCAAAAAATGAGTACGTTCATGGAGAGGCAATGAATATTGATATGTAGGTCATTTTTATGGGCCAAAAGGTTTTTAGGCGGTCCGGGTTCAGGCTTCCGGGCCCATTCAGGAGGCATGGGCTATAGTACACGAAAATTTGGAAATCAGACAGAATTCCAATTTTATAGTCCTAAAATGCTAGAAAACTAGTTATGGTCATGGCGAGACAGTGATTGTTGTTCTTTAGATAAATTTTGAGGGGCCAAAAAATTTTAGGCTGTCCGAGTCCGGACGCCTGGGCCCATGCTGGAGGCATAAGCGATGATAGCACACAAAATTTTGAGAAGCGGACGGAATTCTAATTTTATGGACCTAAAATACCGAAAAACGAGTAACGATCATGGAGAGGAGGTGGCTATTGTTCCAAAGATCATTTTTTGATGGGATGAAAAATTTTGAGACGGTCCGGGTTCAGGCGCCCGAGATCATGCAGAAGGCGTTGGTGATAGCACAAAAAAAATCTGGAAATCGAGTGCAATTCCTGTTTTATGGCCCTAAAATAAAAAAGTGTAATGGTCATGGTGAGGCAGTGTCTATTGTTGCTTAGGTCATTTTTTTATGGGACGAAAAAACATTAGGATATTCAGGTCCGGACGCTTGTGCCCATGCAGGAGGTGTGGGCTATAGCACCGTAATACTAGTTTTATGGCCCAAAAATATCAAAAAATGAGTAACAGTCATGACAAGGCGGTGACTGTTGTTCCTTATATCATTTTTGATAGGCTGAAAAAATTTTAGGTAGTCCGGTTCTGGGCGCTTAGGCCCATATAGGATGTGTGGGCTATAGCACATAAAATTCTAAGAATTACGCATAATTTTAGTTTTATGGTCTTAAAATACCAAAAATTGAGTAACGGCCATGGCGATGTTGTGACTATTTTTTCTTAGGTCATTTTTTATGGGCCAGAAAATTTAGGTGATCCGGGTTCGGGCACCCACGCCCATACAAGAGGCATCGGCTATAGCATACAAAAATCTGAAAATCAGGAGAAATTCTGATTTTATGGCCCTAAAAATCTAAAAATCTAGTTATGGGGTGAATATTGTTTTTCAGTTCATTTTTGATTGGCCAGAAGAATTTTAGGCTGTCTGAGTCCGATCGCCCGATCCCATGTAGGAGACGTGGGATGTAGCACACGAAAATCTGGGAATTGAGCGGAATTCCAGTTTTATAGCCCTAAAACGCCAAAAAAAAGTAAAGACATGGCGAGGCAGTGTCTATAGGTAATTAGGTCATTTTTGATGGGCCGAAAGAATTTTAGGATGTTAGGGTCTGGACACTTATGCCCATGCAGGAGGCGTATAGCACATAAAAATTGGGGAATCGAGCGGAATTCTAGTTTTATGACCCTAAAATGCCAAAAATTGAGTAACGGTCATGGTGAGGCTGTGACTATTGTTCCATAGGTTATTCTTTATGGACTGGAAAAATATTAGACGGTTCGAGTTCGGGCGCCTGATCGCATGCAGGAGTCCTGGGCTATTGGATACGAAAATTTGGAAATCGGGCAGAATTTCTATTTTATGATCCTAAAATGCCTAAAAATGAGTAATGGTCATGGAGGCGCTGACTATTGCCTCTTAGGTCATTTTTTATGGGCTAGAAATTTTAAGGTTGTCCGGGTTCGATTGTCTGGGCCCATACAAGATGCGTGTACTATAGTACACGAAAATTTATGAATCGGACAAAATTTATGGCTCTAAAACACAAAAACCCAAGTTATGCTCATGGCGAGATGATGGCTATTGTTCTTTAGGTCAAATTTGTGGGTTGGAAAAATTTTAGTTAGTCCGGGATCAGGCGCCCAGGGCCCATGCATAAGGCATGGACTATAGCATAGGAAAATCTGAGAATCGGGCAGAATTCAAATTGTATGGCCCTAAAATACTATAAAATGAGTAACAGTAATGGCGATACGGTTACTATTTTTCCTCAGGTCATTTTTTATGGGCCAGCAAAATTTTAGACCATCTGGGTCCGGGCGCCAGGCCCATGCAGGAGGCGTGGGCTACATACGAAAATTTTGAATTGGGCGAAATTCCAGTTTTATGGCCTTGCCAAAAAATGAGTTATGGTCATAGAAAGGCAGTGACTATTATTTCATATGTCATTTTCGATGGGCCAACAAAGTGTTAGGCGTTCCGCACCCAGGCCCATGTAGGAGGCGTGGTAGCACACAAAAATCTAGAAATCGGGCAAACTTCAAGTTTTATGGTCCTAAAACGCAAAAAAGAAAAAGAGTAACAGTCATATAGAGGGGTTGGATATTGTTCCTTAGATTATTTTTGATAGGTTAAAATTTTAGTGGTACGGGTCCGGCCGCCTGGGCCCATGCAGGAGGCGTGGGCTCCAGCACACAAAAATCAAGAAGCAGGCAGAATTCCAGTTTTATGGCCCTAAAATGCCAAAAAATGAGTAACGGTCATGGTGAGCCAGTGACTATTGTTCCTTAGGTCGTCTTTGATGTGCCGGCAAATTTTTAGGCGATCCGGGTGGCCGAGCCCATGTAGGAGGCATAGGTTATATAGCACACAAAATGTGGGAATCAGGAGCAATTCCAGTTTTACGGCTCTAAAATGCCAAAAAACGAGTAAACCTAATGGCGAGGTGGTGACTATTGTTCCTTAGGTCATTTTTTATCTATCAAAAATATTTTAGGCAGTCCGAGCCCAGGGGCCCTGGTCCATGCAGGAGGTGTGGGCTATAGACAATGAAAATCTGGGAATCCCACGAAATTCCAATTTTATGGCCCTAAAAAAAAGGAGTAACGGTCAGGCTGAGGCGGTTACTATTGCTCTTTAGGTCATTTTAATGGGGTCGACAAAATTTTACGCGGTCCGGGTCCAGGCTGGCGGGCCCATGCAGGAGGTGTAGGTTATAGCACACGAAAATCTGGAAATTGGGAGGAATTCCAGTTTTATGACCCTAAAAATAAAAAAACGAGTAACGATCATAGTGTGGTGGTGACTGTTGTTCCTTAGGTCATTTTTGATAGATCAAAAAAATTTTAGGCGGTCCAAGTTCGGGCACGTGGGACCATGTAGGAGGCGTGGGCTATAGCAAAAACATCTAGGAATCGGGCGGAATACCAATTTTATGGCCCTAAAATGCCAAAATATGAGTAACGATCATGGTGAAGCGGTGACTATTGTTCCATTGGTCGTTTTGATGGGCCAAAAAATATTAGGTGGTTCAGGTCCGTACGTCCCAGCCTATGCAGGAGACATGGGCTATAGCACGTGAAAATCTAAATATCGGGCGAAATTTCAGTTTTATGGGCCTAAAACGCCATAAATGGGTAACGATCATGGCGAGGTGCTGACTATTGTTACATAGGTTGATTTTTATGGGCCTGCAAAATATTAGGCGATCCAGATCAGGGCACCTAGGCCCATTCTAGAGTCGTAGGCTATAGCACACAAAATTTGGGAATTAGCCAGAATTTCAGTTTTATGGTCCTAAAACGCCCAAAAACGAGTAACGGTCATGGCTAGATAGTGACTATTGTTGCTGAAGTCATTTTATATAGACCGGAAAAAGTTTATGCAATCCGGGTTTGGGCGCCTGAGCCCATGCAGGAGGTGTGGAATATAGCACACGAAAATTTGGGAATCAAGAGGAATTCCATTTTTATGACCCTAAAACGCCAAAAAATAAGTAATAATCATGGTGAGGCGGTGAGTATTGTTCCTTAGGTCGTTTTTATGGGCCGAAAAAAATTTAGGCAGTTCGGGTCCGTGTGCCCTGGCTAATGTAGGAGGTGTGAGCTATATCACATGAAAATCTAGGAATCGGGCGAAATTTCAGTTTTATGCCCTAAAACGCCAAAAAATGAGTAACGATCATATTGAGGCGGTGACTATTGTTCCATAGGATATTTTTTATGGTCCGAAAAAATTTTAAGAAGTCTGGGTCCAGGCGCCCGGCCCATGAAGGAGGCGTGGGCTATCGCACACGAAAATCTGGGGGACAGAATCTTAGTTTTATGGCCCTAAAATACCACAAAATGAGTAACGGTCATGGTGAGGCGTTGACTATTATTCCTTAGGTCATTTTTGATGGGCTAGAAAAATATTATGTCCTTTGGATCCAGGTGCTCGGGCCCATAGAGGAGGCATGAGCAATAACACACGAAAATTTGAGAATCGGGCAGATATCCAATTTTATGGCCCTAAAACGTAAAAAATCAAGTAACGGTCATGGTGAGGCGGTGAATATTGTTCCTTAGGTTACTTTTTATAGGCCGGTAAAATTTTTGGCGACACAGGCTCGGGAGCCTAGGCCCATGTAAGAGGCGTGGGCTAAGCACATGAAAATTTTAGAATCGGGCAGTGTTTTATGGCCCTAAAACGCCAGAAAATGAGTAACAATCATGGCGAGGAAATGTCTATTATTCCTAAGGTCATTTTAGATTGGCCGGAAATATTTTATGTGGTCTATGACCGGACGCCCGGGCCCATGCACGAGGCATGAGCTATAGTACATGAAAATTTAGGAATCGGGCGGAGTTCCAGTTTTATGGCCCTAAAATGCTAAATAATGAGCAACGGTTCTGGTGAGGCGATGACAATTGTTCCTTTGGTTTTATGGGCCAAACATTTTTTAGGCGGTATGATCTAGGTCTGGGAGCCCAGACCCATACATGAGGAGTGATCTATGCATACAAAAATCTAGGAATCGGGCGAAATTCCAATTTTATGGCCCTAAACGTCAAAAAATGATTAATGGTCATGGCGGGGCAGTGACTATTGTTCCTTAGATCGTTTTTTATGGTCCAAAAATTTTAGGTGGTCTAGGTCCGGGCGCCTGGACCAACGCAAGCGGCGTGTGCACCACGAATCAGGCGAAATTCTAGTTTTCTAGTCTTAAAAAAATGAGCAATAGTCATGGTAAGACGGTGACTATTATTTTGTAGGTCATTTTTGATGGACCAAAAAATAATTCGGCAGTCCGGGTCTAGGCGCCCGGGCACAAGTAGGAATCGGGGGCGAAGCATACGAAAATCTTAGAATCGGATATAATTTAGTTTTATGTGGGGCGGTGACTATTGTTCCTTAAGTAATTTTTATAGGTAAAAAAAACTATAGGAAATCCGGGTCTGGTATCCTGGGCTCATGCAGGAGGCGTGAGTTATAGCACACGAAAATCTGGGAATCAGGCGGAATTTCAAATTTATGACCCTGAAAGGCCCAAAAATGAGTAGCGGTCATGGTAAAGCGGTGACTATTGTTCTTTAGGTCATTTTTTATAGATTAAAAAATTATTTGGCGGTCTAATCTGGGTTCCAGAGCCCGAGCCCATGCAGTAGGTGTGGGCTATAACACACGAAAATCTAAGAATCAGGCGTCCAGTTTTATAGCTCTAAAACGTAAAAAAAAAAAATGAGAAACGATCATGGTGGGGCGGTGACTACTGTTCCATAGATCATTTTTATAGGCCAAAAATTTTAGGCGGTTACGATTTCGGGCACACGAGCTCGTGCAGGAGGCGTGAGCTATAGAACACAAAAATCTAGAAATCAGGTGGAGTTCTATTTTATGGCCCTAAAACGCTAAAAAACGAGTAATGGTCATGGCAATGGGGTGACTATTGTTCTGTATATCGTTCTTGATGGGTTGGTAATATTTTAGGCGATCTGGTTCCGGGCGCTCGGGCCCGGGCCTAGTTTTATGGCCCTAAAATACCAAAAAATATGTAATGGTCACGTAGAGGCGGTGACTATTATAACTTAGGCCGTTTTTATGGGCCGGAAATATTTAGGCAGTGCAAACCCATGTAGAAGGCATGGGCTTTAGCACTCGAAGATCTAAGAATTAGGCGGACTTCCAATTTTATTTCCCTAAAAGCCATCAAAAGACAAACGATCATGGCAATGTGGTGACAATTATTCCTTATGTCATTTTTGATGGGCTAGCAAAACTTTAGGCAGTCCGGGTCCCGATGCCCGGGTCCATGCAGGAGGCGTGGTCTATAGCGCATGAGAATCTAGGAATCAGGCGGAATTTCAGTTTTATGGCCCAAAAATACCAAAAAACAATTACAGTCCTAGAGAGACGGTGACTATCATTCCATAGGTCATTTTTTATGGGTTAGAAATTTTTTACGGGACTGGTCGCCCCGGCCCATGTAAGTGGCATGGGTTATTGCACACGAAAATCTAGATATTAGACAAAATTACAGTTTTATTGCGCTAAAATGCCTACAAATGAGTAACGGTCATGGTGAGGTAGTAACTATTGTTCTTAGGTCATTTTGGATGGACCGGAAAAATTTTAGGCGATCCAAGTGCGGGCGCCTGGGCCCATGCAGGAGGCTTGGGCTACAACATACAAAAATCCAGAAATCGGTCGGAATTTCAGTTTTATGGCCTTAAAATGCCAAAAAAACGAGTAACGATCGTGGCGAGGCGGTGACTATTGTTCATTAGGCCAATTTCGATGCACCAGTAAAATTTAGGTGATCTGAGTCCTAGCGCCCAGGCCCATGCAGAAGGGTTGGGCTATAGCACACAAAAATTTAGGAATCGGGCAAAATTCTAGTTTTATGGCCGTAAAATGCCTAAAACGAGCACTGGCTATGGAAAGGTGGTGACTACTGTTCCTTAGCTCGTTATTAATGGAACACCAAAATTTTAGGCGATCTTGGTCTGAGCGCCCGGGCCCATGCAGGTGGCGTGGGCTATAACACACGAAAATATTGAAATCTGGCGGAATTTAAGTTTTATGACCCTGTAAAGCCAAATATCAAATAACGGTCATGGAGAGGATGTGACTATTATTTCTTAGATCATTTTTGATGGGCTGAAAAAAATTTTGATGGTTCAGGGCCATGCAAGAGGTGTGTGCTATATTTCATAAAAATTTGGAACTCGGACGGAATTGCAATTTTATGGCTCTATAATGCCAAAAAATGTGTAATGGTCATGGAGCGGCGGTAAGTATTATTACTTAGGTCGCCTTTGATGGGCCGACAAATTATAGGTGATCCGCGTTCGGTCGTCCGGACCCATGCAGAAGGCGTGGGCTATAGCACACGAAAATTTGGGAATCAAGCGAAATTCATGTTTTATGGCCCTAAAATGCCAAAAAATGAGTAATGGTCATAGTGAGGCGGTGAATATTGTTTGTTAGGTCATTTTTGATGGGCCGATAAAATTTTAGACGATCCGGGTTCGGTTGCCGTGCCCATGCAGGAGTCGTGGGCGATAACACACAAAAATCTAGGAATCAGGCGGCATTCATATTTTATGGCCCTAAAATGCTAAAAAATGAGAAACGATCATGGTGAAGAGGTGACTATTGTTCCTCAGGTTATTTTTGATTGATAGATAAAAATTTAGGCAGTCCGAGTCAAGGCGCCCGGGTCCATGGAGGAGGCTTGGGCTATAGCACACGAAAATCTAGGAATGAGGCAAATTTCAGTTTTATGGCCCTAAAATGCTAAAAAGAAAGTAACGGTCATGGAGAGGCAGTGACTATTATTACTGATGCCATTTTTATGAGCCGGCTAAATTTTAGGCGATCCGATTTCAGGCGCCCGGGCCCGTGTAGGAGGTGTGACATGAAAATCTAGGAATCGGTGAAATTTCAGTTTTATAGCCCTTAAACACCAAAAAATGAGTAACAGTCATGTATAAGCGATGACTATTGTTCCTTAGGTCATTTTTGATGGGTCGAAAAAATTTTATGCGGTCTGGGCCTATGTAGGAGGCGGGGACTATAACAAAAGAAAATCTGGAAATCAGGCGAAATTCTAGTTTTATGGCCGTAAAATGCCACAAAATCTGTAACGGTCATGGCAAGGCGGTGACTATTGTTCATTAGGTCATTTTTTATGGGCCATCAAAATTTTAGGCAGTCCGGGTTCGGCCGCCCGTGCTCATGCAGGAGGCGTGAGCTATATCATACGAAAATCTTGGAATCGGGCGGGACTTCACGTTTTACGACCCTAAAACATCAAAAAATGAGTAACGATCATGGAGAGGTGGTGACTATTGATCATTAAGTCATATTTCATAGGCCAGCAAAATTTTAAGCGGTACTAGCGCCTGGGCCTATGGAGGAGGCATGAGCTATAGCACTTGAAAATCTGGCCATCGGGTGGAATTCCAGATTTATGGCCCTAAAACGCCAAAAAATGAGTAAAGGTCGCGGCGAAGCAGTGACTATTTCCTTAGGTCATTTTGTATAGGTTGGAAAAATTTTAGGTTATCGAGGTCCAGGACCCGATACCATGCACGAGGAGTGGGCTATATAACACGAAAATCTAGAAATCGGGCAAAATTCCAATTTTCCATGAGTGATACTCATAAGGAACAATAGTCACCATCTCGCCATGAGTGATACTCTTTTTTTGCATTTTATGGGCCTAAAATGCCAAAAAAAGAGTATCACTCATGGCGAGACGGTGACTATTGTTCCTTAGGTCGTTATTGATAGGCAGGCAAACTTTTAGGCAAACCAAGTCCTTGCGCCCGGGCCCATGGAGGAGGCATAGGCTATAACACATGAAAATCTTGGAATCGGACGAAATTTTGATTTTATGGCCTTAAACGCCAAAAAATGAGTAAGGGTCATGGCAAGACGGTGACTATTGTTGCTTAGTCATTTTCAATGGGCCGGCAAAAGTTTAGGCGTTCCTAGTTAGGGCGCTCGGGCCCATACAGGAGGTGTGGGCTATAGAACACAAAAATATAAGAATCAAGGAGAATTCCAGTTTTATAGCCCTACAATGCTAATAAACATGTAACCGTAATGGCGATCCAGGTCAAGTCGCCAGGACCTATGCTGGAGGCGTGGGCTATGACACATGCAAATCTTGATATCGGGTAGAATTCCAGTTTTATGGCCCTAAAATGCCAAAAAAGGAGTAACGGTCATAGCGAGGCGGTGACAATTGTTCCTTATGTCACTTTTGATGGGCCGAGTTCATGCATATGACATGGACTATAGCAGATGAAAAATCAGAAATCATACAAAATTCCTTTTCTATAGCCTTAAAATGCCAAAACATGAGGAACGCTCATGGCGAACAAAGTTTATTTTTCATTAGATCATTTCTGTTGTGCCCGCAAAATTTTAGGCGATTCGGATCAGGTCGCCCGAGTTCATATAGATGGCATGATCTATAGCACACAGAAAATAAAAAATCGTGCTAATTTCTATTTTATGACCCTAAAATGCCAAAAAACGAGGAGCGGTCAAGGTGAAGTTATGAGTATTGTTCAATAGGACATTTCTGATGGGCGCACAAAATTTTAGGCGGTTCAGAGGTGGCCACCCTAGTTCATACAGATAGCACACATGAAACTTCAGAAATCATGTTGAATTTCTTTTTACGGCCTAAAAGGTCAAAAGTAAGGAACGATCATGGCGAAGCGATGAATAATGTTCATTAGGTCATTTATGAAGGGCCCGCAAAATTTTAGGTTATTCGGAGTTGGTTGATCGAGTTTAGGCAAATGGCACAGATTATAGCACATAAAAAATTGAAGATCGTGTTGAATTTTGTTTTATTGAGGGACGATCATATAGAAAATGATGACTATTATCCATTAGGTCGTTTCTGATGGGATCGCAAAATTATGAGCAATTCGAAACCGGTCGCCAGAGTTCATGCGCATGGCGTGGACTATATCACATGAAAATTCGAAAATCATGCTGAATTCCTATTTTATGGCCCTAAAATGCCAAAAATAAGGAACGGTCCTGGAAAAATGATGAGTATTGTTCATTAAGTCGTTGCTGATGGGCCCGAAAAATTTTAGGCGATTCAAAGCTGATCACCCGAGTTCATGCTGATGGTGTGGACGATAGCACATGAAAAATAAAAATCATGCCGAATTTCTGCTTTATGGCACTAAAAAGCCAAGAACGACAAACGGTCATGGCGAAGAGATGATTATTTTTCATTAGGTTATTTATGATGGGCCCGTAAAATTTTAGGCGATTCATAGTTGGTCGCCCGAGTTCATGCAGATGGCGTGGACTATCACGAAAATTCAGAGATCATGTTGAATTCCTGTTATATGGCCATATAACGCTAAAATCGAAGAACGGTCATGGCGAAGCGATGGCAATTTTTCATTAGGTCATTTCTGATAAGCTCACAAAATTATAGACTATTCGGAGCTGGTCAACTGAGTTCATGCAGATGGCGTGGATTATAGATCGTGCCGAATTCCTTTTTAATGGCCCAAAAATGCTAAAAATGTGGAATGGTCATGGCGAAGCAATGTCTATTATTCATTAGGTCGTTTCTAATGGACCCGTAGAATTTTAGGCGATTAGATGCATGTCGCTCGAGTTCATGCATATGTCATGGACTATAGCACACAAAAACTAAAAAATCGTGCTGAATTCCTATTTTATGGACTTACATTGCCAAAAAATAAGGAATGTTCATGGCGAAGCAAAGACTATAGTTCATTAGGTCTTTTCTAATAGGCCCGCAAAATTTTAGGCGATTCGCTACATACAAATGGTGTGGGCTATTGGATTTACAAATATTTCAAGCTAAACGGAATTCATCAAAAAACTTCTACCAATCCAGCATGTACTTTGTTACGCGACACCTTTTTGAGATTCCTTGTAAGGACGACGTAAGGCTAAGCAACTGCTGTCAGTGCAGTCACTATCCGCCAACTGAGGTCAACTCCGTACTCTAGACGAGTTTGTCAATGCCGTACAGGAAAACCAATGTCAATAACAATTGAGAGAATAGAACTGAGAATTGGGAATAAAAGAAAGCTTGATTGCATTAATGAAAGCTATTACAGAAAAGCAACGAGGTGTCGAGGGGGAAAGACACCAGTATAGAGAATTGTTTATTTTTTAGAAAGTTTGATTGCTTGATCCCCCCCCTAATAGTGCTAAAAAAAATAAACCAAAGTTACAAGACTAGACTAAACTAAACTGGAGAAACATAATGGAAGTACATAGACAAAAATTACTCTATATTTACAATGAAAAAGACTTAGTTTTCTACAAGGCAGAAACAGGTCCGTTGTCAGCAACATTGCTTTTGGCATCATGGTCTGTACGTGCGGTGCTGTTGGCATCTGCTTGCGGCTGGGCGCTGGCAAGGAATATCGGTGGGGCGACAAAGGTACATGTGCGTTTGTCACTTGGCGCAGCCAAGACCACGGGGCTGGCCGTGGCACTAGGTGTTGGGAGGCTTGCTAGGACGCCGCGGGGCGAGCCCAAGGGGTCATGGGGCATGGCTGGAAAGTCGCCCATGACATTCACCCCCACCTGAGTTAGCGACGTCCTCGGCGGCTTACTTGGAAGACATTCATCAATTAGGCTCTTGTAGTCTTTGAGGTTTGTTCCCCACTCCTAAGTATTCTCCTTTACATCACAATCCTGCTATTTCACCAAGAACTCTTGGTGATCTTTCCTTGAGGCATGAATCACTCGATCATCAAGGATAGCTTCAACACGCCTTTTCCCGATTAAATTGGGGCCTCGAATACTGGGTATTGTGAGTTGGCTCCGTAAAGGATCCTCCGTGTCTTCCTGAAAAGGTTTCAGAAAGCTGACATGGAAGACATGATGAATTTTCCACCAAGTTGGGGTTTCCACCCGGTATGCAACTTTAATGTGTCGTTTAATGGACAAGGGTCCAATGTATTTTTGCAATAGGAGAGGGTCATGGACCCCCGCAAACAAGTACTGCTTTGGGATTTTGACTATCACTTTGTCTGCTAATTGGTATTAAACAAAGCGACGGTTTTGATCAACATACCTTTTCATCCGCTTTTGAGCTTTGACAAGATAGCTCCGTACTATCTCCAAATTTTGCTTCTATTCTTTTGACAAGCTAGCAACTCGAGAAGATTTACACATGTTTGGTGCATTAACGGTGTGTAGGAGTAGCGGTTGCTGTCCGGTAACAATTTCAAAAGCACTTTTATTTGTACTAGAGCTCTTTTGTGAATTGAAACACAATTGAGCAGCATCCAGATGCTTCACCCAATTCTTCTGCAATTTGGTTACAAAGTGGCGGAGATATTCCTCCATTATACCATTGAATCACTCCGTCTGTCCATCAGATTGCGAATGAAAACTTGAGTTGCGACTCAATTTTGACCCAAGGCACTTAAAGAGTTGGGTCTAAAAGTTGCTAGTGAAGCATGAGTCGCGATCACTAACAATGTCTTTGGGAAGGCCCCAATATTTGATGACATGAGAGAAGAGGAGTCGAGCTGTTTCTTCTGCTGATATATATTGTGGGGCTTCAATAAAGGTAGCATACTTGGAAGACCGATCCACCACAACCAAGATAGTTGTGATATCTCCGACCTTGGGCAATCCGGTGATAAAATCCAAGGAAATTATTTCCCAAGGTCTCTTTTGGACAACTAGTGGTTCTAAGAGTCCCCCTTGTGTCAAGCGGTCCGACTTGTCCTTCTGGCATACTAGACAATTCTTCATATACTGAGCAAATTCTTCATATACTAAGCAACTGTCGACGCCCCCTTTTTCTAAAGCGAAATCGGGTTTACGACATTTGGGAAGACAACTCTATTCACGTTTGGGATTTGGGTTTTTGGATTTGAAGAGTCGCCACCTAATGATTAAGTGCATTAGGACACTAAGAGTTTGAATTTTGAAAACCAGAGTTCTGGTAAGAGCTAGAAATTATCTCGAGGGGAAGGTGTTAGGCACCCCTCAAGATCCACTAGTGTGGTTCCCGGCCATGCTATGTTGTGACTTTAATGCAAATAAGTACGCAAATAATTCCACACATAAGGGTTGCAAATAGATACGTGATAAGCATGTTGAAATTAAGGTCTAGATGGTTCCACAATTCGTTTGAGGGAGGGTCTAAATGCAGAAAATTAATCAATACATGACTAAACAGAAAATTTTAGAAGAAAAGGAATAATGCAGTAAAATTAAAGAGGGAGTTTGGGGCAGCGGAAACAAAGACATAATCTTATTGATATTTAACAAAGTCATGTAAAGGAAAGGGGTCCTAGATTTGTAAAACACATGGATCATCCACACAACACCGGTAGCCAATCGTACGCATGGTGTTATCGTGTGATCATCATCTCCATGTCTACCCTTCCCACCCCGTTAAGGTATTAAGCGCGGAATGGTATCGTTACCTGCTGCATGCTATTACCCGTCCCACTTATCAGTCCCGGAGGCGTTTAGAACTACTAATCCTAAAAGGGAGGGAGCTTGGCTTTTCAGAGGTTTTAAAAGGGTAAAATTCTAGGGCGACAACCAAAACACATAAAGCAGTTAATGGGAAATAAGAATAACTAAAGGCTCAAGTAGGCCTCCTCATTTAAAGAAACGAATTGTTTAGCATGTCTTACACATACTGTTTAGGTCCCTGATTAAAATTAGCGTGGGGAGAATTGATTTACCATATATTTCCGAGATAGGGAGTCTAAATTAGTCCTTCTTAGATGTAGTTGTCGAAAACTGACAGTTGATTAATTACTTAACCATTTGCCTGTGTGTTAAACGGGATCTATAGGCATGACATCTATCAATTCAGAGACAGAAAGAATAAACTGGTTGCAGAAAAGAATTGTTGGTTACAAGATCATAAGTTCTGTGAGTGTTAGACAAATTACCATTGATTTTAGACTTAGGAGCGAGTGGGCGATTCAGGTTTAGTTGATTACTCCTATGGGCATGCTTTCTAGGTGCTACTGATTGTACCACTGTTTATTGTTAAGCAAAGGTCCTATAGGCAGGTCATCCATATGTAATTAGTAATTTAAATTCCTATAAGCAGGCTTGCCTAGTGACAGATGCACATGCAAAATGCAGGGAGTCCTATAGGCATATTATATATGCAATATATAGAGCTTCAATATCGATTTATTGACATGGTATTTATACGAAGTGCAGAAAAACCTATGAGACATGGTATCTACATGAAAATGCAGAGTTTGAAAGTAGTAATCCTAAGAACATGATTTCTATGTGAAATGCAGAATTTGAAAGAGTAAATATCCTATAGATATGGTATCTACGTGAAAATGCAGAGTTTGAAAGTAATAATCCTATGAATATGATTTCTATGTGAAATGCAGAATTTGAAAGAGTAAATATCCTATAGAGATGGTATCTACCCCCTTTGGCATGCATTCAATCCCATCCTTTTTCACTGTACCCCAGTAGTTATTACAAAGTTTATTACAAAGCTTATTACAGGCCAAATGAATCAAAAGAAATAATAAAATACATCAGTGATTACATCTAATCTAATCAGCCTAATCCAGACTCAAAGTCTAATAATATGAGATAAACCAACTTCCAGGATCAGATTTCCAAAGCCTTTCTCTTATTTGGGATGTGTCAAAGTTCCAAGGAACTTCAAGAGTTCCAAGCAATGCTTACACCCCAAATATCATTGCAGAACAGATTATAGTGCAGTGTGAAAGGGCTAGCCCTCAAATGTCCAAGTTCAGAGGGAACTCAAGGCCCCAGGGCAAGGCTCATAGGAGGGGGGCAGAAATTAGAGACTAGGAGTAAGTGTAAGTGCAATTGAAGGGAATTAGGGGGAGGCCATGGCAGGCTGGTGGTCATGCCTAGCAACTGGACTGCTGGCACACCCCTGACCAGCCTATCAACCTTAGAATTAGGGAGTTAAGACCTTATTGAAGGTTAGGTTCAGCTCTGGACAACAATTGGGATGCTGCCAGACCATACCTTAACTCAGCACACATAGGGGAAATAGGGGTATGGGAGCAATTGTTTACACTAGCAATAGGAAACAAAGAAAGAAAGAACAGACAAAGCACATAGACACTTTAAAATTAACTTCAGATAATTGAAGGCAGGCATGTATGCAGAGACTGTAATAAACACATTAGGAGATATACTGAAATTAATTTTAGAGCATAACAGTTCAAAGAAGCAAGTAGGGAGAAACAGTAGACTTATGAAAGCTAAAGTGCAATCAAGAAGCAAGAGTGTAGGTTTAAAAGAGAGTTTTGATTTCTGTATACTTAATCATGTGTGTATAAAAAAATTGTGTCATGTATTTATAGTGCAGAAAAGAAGCTGAAATAGGTAAGAAAATAGTTTGAGAAATCTATCACACAAGGTTTCCCTTTGATTAAGGGATTCTGGTTTCAAACGGGCAAGGTAAATAAGGAAAGGAGTTAATTAAACACTTTTCAAAATAATGCAAGAAGGGTAAGTACATAATAGTTATTTAAGGAAAGGGTTTTAACAGTACACAATCATGCAAATTAAGGAAAGGACATCAATTGACAGCCAGGTAATCAAGGGTCAAAAATTTAATGTGAATGAACCAAGTTAGAAAAGGTAAAGAGAGGCTTTACTTAAGAACCAGTAATAATCAATTAAACCCTCCCAAAGAGGATTCTGATTCAAACACAAGTTCGAAAAAAAGATTTTAATCCACATATAAAAGGGATGGCTATGCCAATCAGAAGAATTCATACACAAAAGGATTCAAACTTATTACATGAATCCAATAGTAAGTTTGAGAGAGTCCGAGGATCGAATTGAACCCTAGTACAAACACACAAGACCACACTCGTTAAAAACCCCAGATCCTAGGGTTTTCGACTTGAACAAATTGCAAAGAAGAGAAACAAGCAGATACAATAGAAGGTTCAATGCAAATAGAGTAGGGGAATTAATTCGAAACACAATGAGAGACAGTAGAGGAAAATATGCTTAAGCAGGCATAGTAAGAACACTTAAAGAACATGGTTGGAAAATACAGTAGGCGAAGTGTATCAAATCATAGTGGAAGGCGAGTAGCAGAACATAGCATGTGAAACACAGCAAAGAAACATATCATAGAAACATAACATGTGAAAACATAGCCTGGAAACATGGTAAAAAAGAAAAAAGAACAAGATACAGAAAACATAGCCTGGAAACATGGTAGAAAAGAAAAAGTACAAGATACAGAAAACATAGTAGAAGGACATGTATAAAAGAAAACATAAGAACATAAAACATACACAAGAAAGGGAGAAGAAAAGTTGGAGAACCTTTAAACATTTTTCAGAAACCCTAAATCAGAAAGCAACGACTTTGAGAGTAAAAATCCTTTAAAGGAAAGTTGGGGAAACTTCTTAAAAACTCAATATAAAGCATGAATACACACAGATCTCGAGATAATCGGAGAAGAACCTCGATAGTTAGGGTTTCAGATGAACTCTAGAATGAGAAAGGCTTCAAAAATGTCTGATCTAAGTCGGATAAGACTAGAAACAGGCTCAGGAGGCTAAGATGCGCTAGATCCAGGCCGAAGATGGCCGGAAACCTCAAGTCGGCGGAGGTATGGGTGGAGATCGTTGAGGTCTAGCCTCAAACCTTCGAATACCAAGCACACAGGAGTGATAGGGGGTGAGTGTGAGAGCTTCATGGCCGGAGAAGCCATGGAAACCGGCGAAAATTGCAAGTATTAAGGTTAGCATGGGTGGCGGCGACTAGGGGTTGTAGAGAGAATGGGAGAGGAAGGGGACTCAAGGGCGGCGGGTAGAGAGAAAATGAATTAGGGTTGGGGGTAATCGGTAAATTAAAAAGGAAAGGTTTAATTTGAGCTGTTGATCTTCTATATCAACGGTTGTGATAAAGGGGGGTCCGATCGGGTATTTTAATTGGTTCAGGGGTTGGGTTGATTTTAGAATTGGGCCGGTTGAAATTGGGTTTAAATTGGGGCTATAATGTGGCTATAATTGAAATGTAAATGGGCTATACGTTAAATAGCCAATTTTCCCCTTTTAATTTAATTAAAATAGTTTAAAAAAATTAAAAATATTTAAAAGCACTAAATTGATTAATAATATATAAATGTTAATTTAAAAATACTGGGAGCAATTTTATAATTGTAAGATGTTATTAATCGCAATATAGGCTATAATTGCAATTTTATGCAATTTTAGCTTAAAATATGAAATAGATTTATAAAAAATATGAAAAAATGACCATAATTACATTGCGATGTAAATATTATGAGGATGGAAATAAATTACTCACCAAAAATGATAGTTTTTGGGAATAATTATTGGATTTTGTACTGTTAAAACAAATAATAAAATGATTTTAAAAGCTTAAAAAATAAAAATAAAAATGTCAAAAATTCTTGGGCATACTTATATATGCATGTACATGCTATTTTGAGAAGATTTTGAATATAAAAAATAGATAGGGAAAAATTGGGTATCAACAGCGACGTCATCGGTCATTTGAGGCCAATAATATGCACGGCGAAGTAACGCCATGGTACGTTCTTCACTGGGATGGCCAGCCCACAGAGTATCATGACATTCTGCCAGAAGAGTCCTTCACAGATCTTCTCCCTTAGGAACATAAAGTCTGTTCCCTTTCACTTTCAGGAAACCATCTTCCATGTAGAACTGGCGAGTCTTGCCCTGTCCTACCAAATCAACCAAATACTGTGTAGAAGGATCCTTGATGAGTAGATCCTATATCTGGTCCTTGATGGCGGTGGCTACTTCGCTCCCCCTTAGGGTGGCGAGTAGGCACACTGATGCTAGATCAGCTCTCCAACTGAGCACATCGGCAACATGATTGGTCTTCCCACTTCGATACTCTAGGTTAAAGTGGACTTCAGCCAGGAGTTCCTGCACCTGGCATGTCGACCATTCAGTTTCGGCTAGGTCATGAAATGGCTAGCAGTTGTGTTGTCTGTCTTGACCACGAACGGGGTTCCCAGTAGATAGTGCCTCCAAAAGCGCAAGCAGTGGATGATAGCCAATAATTCTTTCTCATGAGCAGCATAGTGCCACTTCGTATCCTTTGGCTTTCGGCTCTCGTATGCTACAGGACGCCCTTCTTGTAGCAAGACTCCGCCGAGGGCATAGTAAGATGCATCTGTTTGTACCTCGAATGGCTTGGCCAAATCAGGGAGGGCCAAGACGGGGCTACTAGACATAGCCGCTTTCAATATGTTAAAGGCCTCTGCCCGCCTGGGTCCCCAATCCCAGGGCATGACCTTCTTGAGGAGTTCTTTCAATGGCACTGCGATGAGGGAGTAGTTTTTCACAAATCACCGATAGAAGTTGCATAGGCCAAGGAACACCCTCAAGGCGTGGATATCCTTAGGCGGCGGCCAATCTGTGATTTCCTAAATCTTCTGTTGGTCCATCTTGATCCGCCCTTCCTTGATGACATGTACAAGGAAGTCAATCTGCTTTTGATCAAAGAAGCACTTGGATAGCTTCGCATATCGTTCGTGCTCCCGCAATCGGGCTAGGACCTTTCGCAAATGCTCCAGGTGTTCTTCCAGTTTTTGGCTATATACCATAATGTCATCCAAGTAGAACACCACGAATTTGTTAATGTACTCTCGAAAAACTTGGTTCATCAAGGTGCAAAATGTAGTTGGGGCGTTAGTCAAGCCGAACGGCATAACCAGGAAGTCGTATGACCCATATCTTATCACACAGGTCATATTGTGTTCATCACCCTCTGCAATCCGAACTTGCCAATAACCTGTCTTTAGGTCTATCTTGGTGAACATCATCGCACCACCCAGACTATCAAACAAGTCTGCCATTATCGGAATAGGGTATTTGTTCTTCATGGTGATTTTGTTTAGAGCCCGATTATCCACACAGAGTCGTAGGCTGCCATCATGTTTCTTTTGAAATAACATAGGGGACCCGTATGGGGACTTAGAGGGCACGATGATCCCTGTGTCTAGCATTTTCGTCAACTATCTCCAAAGCTCAGTGAGTTTAGGTTGTGACATTTTGTAAGTCTCCCGGGCGGGTGGCTTCGTGCCCGACACCAACTCAATCTCATGGTCTATAGTGCGCCTAGGCGGGAGTCACTTTGGCATGTCTTGTGGCATGACATCTTCAAATTCCAGTAGCGGCTCCTTCACGGGAGCAGGAATGGGACCCGATGAGCATTCTATATCTTCAATGCAGAGGGTTGCCAAGAACGTAGGTTCATGTCTTTTGACCCCTTATTCAACTGCAAGGCCGAGATGTTCTCAGCGGCCATCTTTATGGGCATGTATGGGATAATGCAGGGCTTGGCCCCATTTGCTCCCATCATCAGTAACATGTTAGCATATGGTACGGGCATGATGTTGGTTTGTCTCAGGAATTCCAATCCAACTATCAACTCGAAGTCATCTATGATCACCACGCGCAGGTTGAATTTTCCTTCGTAAGGGCCAAGCTTCCCCGGTACCTATTTGGCTATTCCACCCACTGGCTGAGGAGGTGAGTTCATTGCCTTGACACTACCTCTGCCCTTTCCTACAACTAGACCAAGGCGCTCTACCTATGTCAAGGCTAAGTAGTTGTGGGTAGCACCCGTGTCTATCATCGGCCGAATGGGCTTGCCATTTACCTTCATCTCGACGAACATTAGGGTTCTCTCTTGTTTAGGAGGAGTCCTCTCATCCGCCTTCCCTTTTCCCTTTCTTGGTGCTTGGACAAGGGTTCTTCTTCTTGCAAATACCAGCACTGGTTCCCGCTAAGGACTCATAAATAGATCCTACAATTGTATTGAAAGCACATACTGGTTCGGTCTGGTCCGCATCATCTGTGTTATCATCGGTCCCATCATCAAAATCTTGATGGGCGTTCATCTATGCATGTGGACATTCATTATTCCAATATGGTCCGCCGCAATGGCGACATCCTAAAGGGGGTTTTCTCCCTCGATCATTGTTGTTTGACGCAGCACTATTGCTACCTAAGGAGGTATCCTTCGATTTCGTGGCACTCTGAGCTCCTCCACTTCTGTTAGGGCCACCATTGCTAGTCTGGCCCTTTTTGTATCCCACTCGGTAGGCGGTTGAGACCTATCCTTCCGAGCTTCCACTTGATAGTCCCCAAGGCATTCCACTACCTGGATCGCCTTGGGTAGGGTATCTACCCTTTGTCTTTGCAGCTCCAAATGGGCATAAGGTTTTAACCCTTCCAGGAAGGTGAAGAGCTTTTCTTTGTCCCCCATGTCACGTATGTTCAGCATGAGTGCGGAGAATTCCCGCACTGATTTGGTCTGGCGGAGCTCCCGTAGTTTTCTCCTTGCATTGTACTCAACATTTTCAGGGAAGAACTGTAGGCATATAGCTGCCTTCAGTTCTGCCTATGTCTCGAGAGCATCTTCACCTGCCCTGATGGCTTCATACTTTACCCGCCACCAGAGTTTAGCATCACCCTGAAGATACATGGCAGCAGTTGCTACCTTCTTGGCTTCTTATAGGCCTCCCACGGCATCGAAGTACTGTTCGATGTCGAAGATGAAGTTTTCCACTTCTTTGGCATTGTGAGCTCCATTGTATGGCTTTGGCTTAGGAATTTTGAGTTTTGTGCCGCAGGGGCGAGGTTCACAGAACCCTCGATTTGGTTTCCGCCTCCTCGAAGGAGTCCTTGTAAAGCAGCATTGACAACATTGAGCTGGCCTGTCAAGTTGTCAATAGTTTATTGGATGGCAGTCATCTTGTCCGCCTCTTGTGCCATGTAGGCTAAATCCTCGGCACGCTCCTTTGGAGGCTCTCAAATTTGCCAAAAATTTTGGCTGCCGTTTGCCGGTCTCCTTCAGAGTCACGATTGATGTTTTCTATGTCAACTTTGGCCTGGAGCATTTTGTGGTCCAGGTCGTCCAACCTTTGCACTAGGCTAGTTCTTATTACAGGCACTGTATTCACGATGGGTCGTAATACGTCAACAGTCTCTTCGAGGGCCGTAATGAGGTCCCCATGATTCATCATGTTCAGAAATGGTGGTAATGGCAATGTGTTCCCTCGTCCGATGTCGAGCCTAAGCTCTGATACCAACTATTACGCGGTGCCTTCCTGAGATTCCTTGGAAGGGTGGCGTAAGGCTAAGCAACTGATGTTAGTGCAATCACTATTCGCCAACTAAGGTCCCCTCTGTACGCTAGACGAGATTGTCAGTGTCGTACGGGAAAACCAATGCCAAGAATAATTGAGAAAACAGAAATGAGAATTGGGAATGAAAGAAAGCTTGATTGCATTAATGAAAGCTATTACAGAAAAGCAATGCAGTGTCGAGGGGGAGAGACACTAGTACAAAGAATTGTTTGCTTGCTAGAAAGTTCGATTGCTTGATCTCCCCTAATAGTGCTTAAAAAAAATAAACCAAAGTTACAAGACTAGACTTAACTAAGCTGGAGAAACATAATGGAAGTACATGAGATAAAACAACTCTATATTTACAATGAAAAGGACTTAGTTTTCTACAAGGAAGAAATAGGTCCGTTGTCAGCAACATCGTCTTTGGCATCACGGTCTGCGCGTGTGACGTTGTTGGCATCTGCCAGCGCAGGGCGCTGGCGAGGGATATCAGTGGGGCGACAAAGGCACATGCGCGCTTGTCACTTGGCGCAGCCAGGACCACGGGGTAGTTCGTGGCGCTAGGCGTTGGGAGGCTTACTAGGATGCCACGGATTGCACCCAAGGGGTCACGGAGCATGGCTGGGAAGCCTCCCATGACAACTTACATACCACTATTATTCTGATCGAGCAAACCAATCATTATTTGCTGATAGAAACTTGGAGTCATTTTCTCCGGTGTCACGTTCTTAATTCAGTGGCCTCCAATTCCTTCAAAGTTCTCTTTTTAATTAGTAATACTCATAATAAAATATTTAACAAAGTCTAACAATAGTGTTAAGATTGCTGGTAAAATGTTCAAGATTATATATCTCTACACCAAACACTAATTTTTTTTTTCAAAAAAAAACAGATGTTTTTCACCTACATTTGAAGACTATCCAAAAGTTAGTATTACGCACATTAACTAGTTCTTCATTATCAATCAATTTGGACTAATAATCTAAAACTTAGAAATAAAATATGGATTAATCTATATCTATTATAATAAAAGGAGAGGCAAAGATACCATATTAAGCCAAGTGACATCATAATAAAAAGTTACTTGCTAGGATAAAATATAGTTATTCATAAGATTAATATAAGTGTCAAGATGTGGGAAGCAGGGCTCAGATGGTTCGGGCACGTACAGAAGAGAAGTCCAGATGCTCTAGTAAGGAGGTGTGAGCAGCTGGCTTTAGAAGGCATAAGAACAGGTAGAGGGCGGCTTAAAAAGTATTGGGGAGAAGTGATCAGGCAGGACATAGCGAGGCTTCACATTTCCGAGGATATGGTCCTTGATATAAAGTTGTGAAGGTCGAGTATTAGGGTTGTAGGTTAGGAGGTAATTGAGTCTTTCCTATTTCGTACCTTTGTGAGCCTAGTCTGATAGGTTTTGTCTTAGACTTCTAGTGGTTAATATTGTGTCTTACTATTCTTTCATTTTTCATAGTGCCCGATTTATTTACTAGCTATTGCTTTTACTTTTTATCTATGTTTTGTACTCTTTAACTCATTTCCTTCAATTTCTATCATCACACATTAGATTTCTAGTCCTAAACCTTGTTCTTTCATGGTAGAAGTTAGGGTTTTTGCAAATTGGGGAGTTAGACCTCGATTTGAGGTCGGATTCCAAAACCAATTGTATGTCCGGACTCGGGAGTGAATGGGTAAATAAATTTTGGTCCGAATTTTAGGTTTTGACCAAGAGGGCCCGGTATCGGTTTTTGATTTTTTTGGGGGAAAGTCTGAGAAATCTAAATTTATGCATTGTAGTTGATTCCTTTAGCAATAATTGATAATATTGAATTAATTGTGGCTAGATACGAGTGGTTCGGAGGTGAATACTAGAGGAAAAGTGGTAATTGAGCATTGAGTGGCCCACAGAGTGAGGTAAGTGTTGTGTTTAACATTGGCTTGAGGGATTAGGTATTGTTGCATATTGGCTACGTGTTGGATTGTTGAGTACAACGTATAGGTGAGGTGACGAGTACCCATGTGTTGCTGTCGAGTCATAACATGCAAGTGAGTCTTATTGTTGTAATCATTGTATTCTTTTATCATATTGTTCAAGCTTAGACCAGTTATTCTTCATGTTCAACAACTCTTATCATGTTTTACGGAATTTGATATTGATTGAGTATTGACTCAAAGATGAGATTGACGTTGTGTAACTAAATATTGAAGTGAGACTTGTTATTGATAATTCTATCTACCTATTGTTATTGTTCTTTGTATTGGGTGAGGAAGAGTGTAAAACACGAAGGGTGATGTCGTACCATTTTATACTCATCATCATGTGAGAAAGAGTGTAAAGCATGAAGGGTGATCTCATGCCATTTCATATTCATTATCATGTGAGGAAGAGTATAAAATACGAAGGGTGATGTCGTGCCATTCTATGTTCATTGACTATGGTGAGGATGAGAGTAAAAGCATGAAGGGTGATGTCGTTCACTTGTTTTTGCTATGCTTAATATTTCCATTGGTGCAAAGCATATTGTTTGTTGTGTTTCTTTACTGTTACTATTTTCATGATCTTGTACTCCCCTCAACATGTTTTCCCCATCCCATTATTATCTGTTTAGTTTCTATTAGTTGTTATTATGCTCGTATACTATTTAACTGCACATGTTGATGTATGTGTCTTGTCCTAGCCTCTTCACTACTTCGCCGAGGTTAGGCTCGGCACTTACCACTATATGGGGTCGGTTGTACTGATACTGCACTCTGCACTTTTTGTGCAGATTTCTGCACCGGTCCGGGCTGATCCAGAGTTTAGTTGCTGGCTTCATTTGATCGGAGACCCAAGATAGACCTGCTGGCTTTATTTGATCGGAGACCCAAGGTAGACCTGTTGGCGTCCGTAGGCCCCGGCGTCTCCTTCCATACATTCAGTTTACTGTTTCTTAACCATATTGTTAAGATTGCTGGTAAAATGTTCAAGATTATCTCTACACCAAACACTAAATTTATAAATAAAAAATAAAAAAACAAAAAAAAACAGATGTTTTTCACCTACATTTGAAAACTATCCAAAAGTTAGTATTACGCACATTAACTAGTTCTTCATTATCAATCGATTTGGACTAATAATCTAAAACTTAGAAATAAAATATGGACTAATCTATATCTATTATAATAAAAGGAGAGGCAAAGATACCATATTAAGCCAATTTACAACATAATAAAAAGCCGATTGGTAATTTTAGGACAAAATATAATTATTCATAAGATTAATTTAAGTTTCAAGATACTACAAAGCCACTTGTTGAAATTTTCAATTATTCATGAAAAAATTATAAAAACCTAAAAAAAAATTACCAAGATAAAATTATAAAGTTAGTAAATAATTTACAGACGTATAAAATTTAGAAAAATTAGAGAATGTGAATAAAAAAAGGCTTATCTTTAGAATTTTGAAAAAAATAATAAAAGGTTTTACTCTTTATACTTTGAATAAACTTAAAAGTATAACTCAATAAAAACCCGTCTTTTCCATGCTCTCAGATCACGTTAGCTAAACGTGCGCCGAGTGAGGCTGCCATGGCTAGGGGGCGAGGTAGAGGAAGAGGAAGACCAAAAAAGAACCCAAAGACACCGATCTCAAATGTTAGAAACCTAATTAGCACCAATTTGAATGTAGAACAACGAAACCAAGGCATGCAAATGCCAGATCCGCTGGAAGGAGTAGAAGCAGAGAAAGGTGAGGATAGTCCATTAACTAGCTTGGAGGTTAGTAGGAAGCTGACTCTAGACACATCAGCTCAACCTAAGCAAAGTGTGAGTATTGCTATCGCTGAGGGAAAGTCCAATGGAACAGTAGCAGACTTGACAGTTAAAGACATGCAGAAGAATCTAAGCTCAGAGGCTACAGCAGATCAAAGTGAACCTGCTATTGGAACTCGAGAACATGTGAGTCTAGAGGCTAAAGAGGGAAAGCAGGTAGATCGAAGAGAAGAGCCAAAAAAGTAGGCCAAATTGTTCCAACAGAATCGAGTTTCAACCCATGGAATGGCTCTTAGATATGTCCCCCTCATATTATAGAAGGGCAACTTGTAGTTCAACTTGAGATGCAGGATGTGAAGGAAGCTGAAGAAGAGTGGATTGCTGCGATGACAACCTATATTGTGGGTGAAAGTCTGGGCTATAATGCTATGCAGAGGTATATTACTCAACACTGGCTTGATGTGGTTGAACCTGATCTATTTCTTCATTAGGATCATTATTTTGTGATAAAATTTCAAAACCTAGCTGATATGCATAGAATATTTTATGTTGGACCTCACACCTCAGGAATAAACCAATAATACTTAAGCCCTGGTCTCCAGATTTTGATTTAAGTAAGGAATTTCTAACTGATATACCTTTGTGGGTAATTTTCCCTAAATTACCAATGAGTTGCTGGAAAAATGAAGCACTGAGTAAAATTGCAAGTGCTATTGAAAAACCTTTATTTGCTGATGAGTGTACTACCAAGCAAAAACGAATTTCATATGCAAGGATGTTGATTGAAGTGAATGTGACTAAAACTATGCCTACAGAGATTATGGTGAGGGACCCTAGGGGAAGAATGTTCCAACAGCAGATAATCTATGAGTGGAAACCAAAGTATCGTGACAAATGCCAAGCTATTGGTCATGACTGCTCTACTCACCAAGAACCTAAAGAGCAAAAGGAAGTTCAGCCTAAGAGGAAAAGAGAACCAAAGAAAGTTACTTATGAATGGAGAACTAAAGAACCTGTCACAAATGCTACAAGTAACTCAGTTTCTGGGCACACAGAAGCAGCTGCTATTGAGGTGCCTAAGGCAGTTGGAGTGACAAAGTCAAATGAAGTTACCAAGGAAAGGTCTCAACAACATTCAACAAAGCAGGTACAACAAGTAAATGAGTACCAGTTAGCTAGAGATATAGAGGGTAATGGAATAGAACCAAGTGCTAAGGGTAAGCATCAAGTATTAGACTTCATCCTGGAAAACTTCCCTATGTTAACACCTATAGCTAGCAGAGGTAGCCAAAAAAGTGGAACAGCAGGAGCTAGTAGTACCTCTAACTCTGCCTCATGATAGAGGTGGGGGGTCTAAAATCAATCAATAAGGTGGTTAATCTGGAATGTTAGGGGTATTAATAAGTGGCACAAGAGGAAGGAGCTAAAAAACTATCTAAAGAATAAGATCATTAGTTTATTTGGGATCATTGAAACAAGAGTAAAGGAACACAATGCTAGAGGAGTCAGCCATCACATAGCCCCTGAATGGGAGATGTTAAGCAACTATAATGCTGCAATCAATTGAAGAATTTGGGTTCTATGAGATACTAATTATAACTCAGTCAAGATGATTAAAGTAGAGGCATAGGTGCTTCATTGTGTTGTCACAAACATCATAAATGATCAGGAATATACAGTGTTTATAGTTTATGGTTTTAATACAGTGGAACAAAGGAAATGGCTATGGGATAACATGAAAGAGATAGATCAAATGATATCCATTCCATGGGTTATTGGGGGAGATTTTAATGTTATTTTGCAACTACAAGATAGAATGCATGGTAATCCAGTTACTATGGCTGAGACTCAAGATTTCATTAAATGTATATAAGAGTTGAAGCTTAGTGAATTGACCTGGGAGGATGACTATTATACTTGGTCCAATAAGCAAGGTGTTGAAGACAAGAGGGGTTGCTCTAATGGTAAGCAACCCCCACTTCCAACCGAGAGGTTGTGAGTTCGAGTCTCCCCAAGAACAAGGTGAAAAGTACTTGGAGGGAAGGATGTCGGGGGGTCTATTTGGAAACAGCCTCTCTACCCCAGGGTAGGAGTAAGGTCTGCTAATATACTACCCTCTCCAAACCCTACTAAGTGGGATTATACTTGATTGTTGTTGTTGTTGTTGTTGTTTTTGTTGTTGTTGTTGTTGTTGTAATAAGCAAGGTGTTGGGGACATGATATGGAGCAGAATTGATAGGATGTTTGGTAATTATGAATGGATGATGCAATGGGGATATATATCTACTGTGTATGAACTACCATTTATCTCTGATCATGCTCCTATTATATTAACCTTCAATGATCAGCACAGAAATAGGAAAATCCCTTTCAAAATTTTCAATATCTGGGTTGAGCATGAGAGGTTCAACCATGAAGTGCAGGAAATTTGGAAGCAAAACTTTCACAGATAGAAGATGCAGAATGTGTGGATGAAACTAAAAGCATTGAGGCTAGTACTGAGGAAACTGAATGTGGAAGAATTTAAATGCATTAGACAAAAGATAGAGATAGCCAGAATTGAATTTGAACAGGCCCAAAAAAGCATAGAGACAAGTAGATCCTCTAAGCTGCTACTGCAAGAAAAGGAGTTGATTCAGAATTTGGAAAAATGGGATCTGATAGAAGAGGGAGCTCTGAAACAAAAATCTAGAGCCAAATGGATACAACTAGGGGACTCTAATACTAAATATTTGTCAGCTATTATGAAAGAGAGAAGCCAAATAAAGCAAATAGTAGAATTACAATCCAGCACTGGCAATAGGATTACTGATCCAGAAAGCATTCAAAGGGAGATAGTTGAATTTTATAAATCACTGATGGGTATTGTTGCTCAGTCACTGCCTACTATAGACAAAAGGGTTATGGATATGGGAACTAAACTTAATCAATAACAAAAGATTGAGTTATGCAAATATGTGACCCCAGAAGAAATCTATGAAGGATTATGCTCAATTGACAATGACAAGGCACCTGGTGTTGATGGCTATAATGCATATTTCTTCAAGAAAGCATGGCCTGTTGTTAAAGATGAAGTCACAACAATTGTTATGGAGTTCTTTATCACTAGGAAACTGTATAGAGCTATCAATTGCACAGCCATAACCTTGGTCCTAAGGTGTCTAAGCCTAAAACTGTTAAAGAATTCAGGCCCATAGAATGTTGTAATGTCCTCTACAAAATGATATCCAAGGTTTTAGCAGCAAGAATGCAGGGAATTATGAGTACAATTATTAATGAAGCACAAGCAGGGTTTATACCTAGGAGAAAGCTAGCAGATAATATCCTTCTGTCTCATGAACTGGTTAAGGCTTATACTAGGAAAAATATATCTCCTAGGTGCATGATAAAGATAGATCTCCAGAAAGCATATGATTCTGTTGAGTGGCCATATATGAAGCAAGTTATGGAAGAGTTAGGATTTCTTCAATTATTTATATCTTGGGTTATGGAATGTGTTCAAACATTTAACTACTCTATTGTAGTGAATGGGGAACCAACTAAGCCCTTTAATGCTGCTAAAGGAATGAGGCAGGGAAATCCTATGTCTCCATTTTTGTTTGCTATAGCACTGGAATATCTTAGTAGAAACTTGGCTAGTCTGAAACAGGAATGGGACTTTAAGTATCACCCTAGATGTGCAAAGCTTGGGATCACTCACCTAAGCTTTGCAGATGATTTATTGTTATTTGCCAGAGGTGATCTAAGGACAGTACAAGTGATGCAACAAAAGTTCTACCAATTCACCCAGGTTTTAGGGCTACAAGCAAATCTCAGTAAGAGTGAAGCTTATTTTGGAGGAGTTCCTTTGGTAGACAAACAGCAAATACTGCAGATGCTGGGGCTCTCAAATGGTGAACTTCCTTCTAAATATTTAGGGGTACCTCTGTCTACAAAGAAACTAAGTATAATGCAATGGCAACCACTTATAGACAAAATGACTACAAGGATTACTTCTTGGACTGCTACCACTCTATCATATGCGGGAAGAGTCCAGTTGGTCCAAAGTGTGTTGTTTGGAATTCAAGCTTTCTGGGCACAGTTATTCATTCTTCTAACAAAAGTGATCAAGATAGTAGAGGGTCTATGCAGGTCCTATGTGTAGTCTGGTACAAATAAAATAACAAAGAAAGCCTTCATTGCTTGGGATAGAGTCTACTTGCCAAAGGCAGGAGGTGGACTGAACACTGTTAGCTTGAAGCTATGGAACAAAGCATCCATTGCCAAAAACTCCTGGGATCTAGCTCATAAGCAAGATAAGCTGTGGATTCGCTGGATTCATACTTTCTACATCAAGAATCAACAGATGAGAACAATACCAATACCCCAGCAGGCTTGTTGGACGGTAAAGAAAGTAATAGAGGCACATGGAATTTTGGAAGCTAGACAGTTTATGCAAAATCATAACAGAAGCCTGATCAGACAAATATACTTACATTTACTTGGTGACTACAGCAGGGTGGAATGAAAACTTTGATGTTTAACAATGCAGCAAGACCAAAGGCAAAATTCATAATGTGGTTGATGATGCATGGAAGATTGATGACTTGTGACAGGATAGCTAATTAGAAGGTTATTGTGGATACAAAATGTGTAATGTGCAGAAAAGCAATGGAAATAAGAGATCATCTATTTGGGAAATGTGAATTTACTCAACAAGTATGGAAAAAAATGTGCAACTGGATGGAGAAGCAATTTCATGGATTTGCTAATTGGCAGCAATTCTACCGATAGTCAATGGCATGTGCCAAAGGGACAAGACAACATGCTCAGGTCTTCAGAATGGTTTATGCAGAAGTTGCTTACCATATTTGGATGGAGAGAAACAGGCGAATATTTGAACAAAAAAGTAGAGTATCGGAGCAGATTACAAAAGAGATAGCTTATGTTGTTAGTGCTAGAGTCATTCCTAGAAATATGTCTTTTGTGTACAGTTTATATTTCTAGGCAGTTGAGTTTACAATGTAATCGGATAGATAGCAAACTGTGTTAACTATGCTTAAGTTTTGTAATTACTTCTTGGTGATTAATAAAATATGTTAGTTACCAACAAAAAAAAAGTATAACTCAATTAAAAAAAATAAGGGTATTTTAATTCATATTGTTGCATCAATATTTATTTCATGAAGAAAGCAAAAAATGATAAATATTTAAATGCAACTTTATCCTGATTTTTTTCCTTCAATTTCTTCAAGTACTTAAATAATAAAATTATAATTTAAAAGATAATAATAGAATTTGGATAAATTTGAATGTATGGATATCCAGTCCATTTACATGTTCATAAAACAATATCATTTACATGCTTCTTTATGTATCATATTTTTTAAATAATTTTTTCTTATAAATTTTTTTTTTTTTAAAATTAGAAAATCAAAGACCAGATCTTAATACCATTTTGGTATTTGCTACGATGCCAGCTCAAGTAAATATTTAAAACTTCATTTTAGTGTAAAATTCCCATTTATGTTTGTGAGGTTTCCATTGTAACATACTCCTAAAAATATTAGAAATTACCCAAAAATCGGACCTTATTTTACAGAATATTCTTGTACTTTAGCTTCAACAATGTAAGGCAAAAATATATATTTAAATCTAAGTTCAAATATTGGGAATTACTTAATAAAAAAATACTGTTTATCTTTGGAAGGTAATAACTACTTTAGATAAATTTTAGGCGATAGATTAATTGAAGTCCATAATTAGTGGAAACAAACATTAAAAAAATCTCTAAAATCTCTCTACAATATCTTTTATCACAGCTCATAATTCCGATATTTTACATATAAAAAAATATACACAACTATAATTAGAGCTAATTTCTTTAAATTAACCAAAAATATTAACCAATAAACAATATCCGAAAGATTTGTTCAAAGAGGTCCAAATTATTCGTTAACAAATTAATATAAGTCACAAATCAGTTCCACATTCAAAGCCATATAAATCTAAGTCTTCACTACACTTTCAACTCTTAAAATCTAAAGTGTCAACTTTAGTTTATTACTTGTTAACAATTAGAAGAAGAGAATGAAAATGTGGAAAACTATTTTGATTTTCATCTTCAATTTGTGTCTTATAGTTAATGCAAATAATGAAAATCAAAGAAAGGTATTTTTTTTAATTCTTATACTGATGATTATTGTTGCTTTTTTTTCTTTCTTTTTGCCATATTTTAAGTTAAAATCTCAGTTTTTAGTGATTTTTTTTATTATAATGTGTAACAGTCATATATTGTGTATATGGGAGAACTTCCAAAGGATACCAGCTTCTTGCTTGACAATCACCATAACCTTCTCGAACAAGCATTTGGAGAGTAAATATCTTTTTCACATATTTTTTTGTTGCATTTTTATGATTATTATTGTATAGCTGCTCTAAAAATAATAGTGAAATATATATATATATATATATATATATATAATATATATATATATATATATATATAT
>MU746914.1:81757-120559 GCA_026770625.1 Nicotiana glauca
GTAAAGAAAATTCTATATAAAGTCTTAAAAGTATATGTAAAAATTATATATTTATATGTCGGTTTGGTTCGGGTTTTTTTACTCAATACCAAACCAAATCAAACCAAACATATTCGGGTTTTTTAATCAGTTTGGTTTGACTTTTCGGTTTGGTGCAGTTTTCTGGTTCGGTTTGTACACCCCTTGTCAATATACAGAAGTTAAAACGCCATCTAACTAACTTAGACAAACTTCTTTGGTTATATTTCAGCTAAATCTATGAAAATTAGGCCAGTGGGAGCTGAATTAGCCTCAGGTGCAGGGCAAATAAATCCCAGAAAGGCAATTAACCCTGGTTTAATCTATGACCTTGATTTTGACTCATACATAAGTTATTTTTGCAAAGAAGGGTATAACAGCACAAACATTGCATTACTCACTGGAAGCAAAAAGTACAACTGTTCAAGCGTGCCGAAAGCAAAAGGAACAGATGGTCTGAACTATCCTTCAATGCACCTACAACTTAAGAATGCAAGTTCATGTGACATTTCTGCAGTATATTATAGAACTGTAACTTATGTTGGCCGAGGCAAAGCTGTGTACAAGGCGAAAATCAGGGCGCCAAAGGGACTTTCTATAAGAGTTGTGCCAAAGATTTTGTCATTCAGTAAACAGAATGAGAAGAAATCTTTTAGAGTTACATTGAAAGGGAAGTTCAGTAGAGAAAGATCTTGGTTCCTTTCTGGTTCTTTAGTTTGGAGTGGCAAGAAACCTAATGTTAAAAGTCCTATCCTAGTTTACAGGCCATTCTTTGTTAATACTTATTAAAGCTAGATGTTATTCAATAAATACATTTTGCTATATTTTCTTCATTGTTTGATGGAGTAGAAAATATTGAATCTTTTGGCTTTCCTTCCCATTTTGGAGCTAATTTGGGCGATCTAGCCAAAATGAATCCTATTTTGGCTATTACCTTCTCCATTACTACGTTCTCCAATGCAGGAACACCCCCGTTAGTCGTCCTATTTTGGCTATTACCTTCTCCATTAAGACGTTCTCCAACGCAGGAGCACCCCGTTAGTCGGCTTCGGTAGCAAATTCTATTTGTTAGTAATTTTCCAATACTACAGAAACAAATTTGAACCTCTTTGCCAATTCCACTATATCAAATATATCGGATACATAAAATGGCCTTCCATCGGTACACAACAATGCATTAAAAATACTGAGCATTAATTCTATCGGAACCACCAAACAAAAATATTGTATTTAAAGTAACAATAAAACACAAGGAACCACATATCCCTTACATTCTCTTCCATTATATACTTTCGGCAAAACGAAATTCCCACAAAACTGGTAATGTTTTTCTATAGTTTCATCATCTTGGAAGTTTTAAAGCTCCTACTACATGTACAACTCACACTTTAGACATGTTACATCAAAATCTCTCTCACTGAAATCAAAATATGCCTCACTCAGGAGAGTAGTTTTACAACCCTCTGGCCGTTCCAATATTTCTTCGATGAGTTAGCCCCCGGTATACATGCGTCTGATGCATACTGCACATTGAACAAAAAGATGATAATATGATGTGTCCACACTTCACATTAAAGAGTCCAACCACCTCGTTCAGATCAAGCTTACTTTAGAGAGTGGCATTTTTTTTTACCTAACCTCATGCCTCGGAAGATTAGTGGTGCGGGCCAAACTGATCAGAATGCTGGCTTCTCAATTTCAGTAACTCTTTCCTTCGTTTCCGAGCCTCTGCTGTTGCGTGGGCACCGACTGGATTTTTGTTAGAGGAGGTGATGCATTCTTGAGATGTCTTTTCTGAAGTATCTGTTACATGTCCCACAGTACAAGAAACAGCTCCGATATCAGGGGCGTTGTCTTGTTGAGAGCTAACATGTTCAGAGGTACCAAGCTGTATGTGCGAACTTGAAGGTTGTAGGCTTCCCTTGGACACGCCTCCTTCTAGTGGAAAACGAAGTGCAGGTTCGTGAAGAAAGTCTCTTTGCGTAGCTTTTATTGATTGAGGAGCATCTGCCTCGGCTTCATGAGCAATCAATGCTTGGTTGTTCTCCGTGTTCAGATATGAAGTACTACACTGATGGACCGAGGAAGTCTGGGTATGTTTATCAGTAAGGGTAGAGGACCAAGGAAGAAATGGACTGCTATTTTGAGGATGAAATGGGATCAAACAAGGGACGGGAAGTACAAATAGTGGATTTCCAGGGTTAGAACTCTCTCGTCTGTTAATAGAATTTAATTCTCCAGAAGTAGGTGAAGGCAGCACCGATGTAATATCAGAAATATTTTGAGAACCACACTGTAATAGGAATGCGTTGAAAGGTTGAACGATGGACGGCCAAAAGAAAGGTGTTATTAGAGACTGGTTGAAAAGAGAGACCGGAATTGGATTTGGGGTTGGATTTGGAGTTGCAGCTGTATTTGTAGTGGGGATTTCAACAGGTTTTGACTTAGACCCACCATCTGTTTCCTCTGCTTCAGCCTTCTCTATTTTAGCTACCTGCAGATTTCCGATCATTCATTAAAAGCTTTTTTCACATGTCATGTGTTCAAGTCAATGATATATTCCCCTCAATAAAACCGGATTACCTGTACTCTTAAGCTAGAATTTTCGTTCTTCAAAAGCTCGTACTCCTTAGCTGCTAGCTCCTTTCTCTACATGTCACAAATACCATCCATTAAAAGACGAGTATGTGGAGATTTGTAGCATAGTATTACAAAGCAATGATATAGTTGGACAAGTTACTTAAGATTGCATGGTCTAAGTTATATATTATTCTTAGAATCAAATTAGTTGTCCCAACTCGAATGAACATGAGCAAAGATATCCCATAATACCTTCTTCAAATTTTCGTTCTCCGATGCAAGATCAGCTGCTTTTTTTGTCAATTCTTCATGCATGGCCTATGAAGAAATAATCACAGGAACACGATATTTTCTATTAGCCACAACCTAGGATTCGACAAACACCAGAAATAATGAAATATACAACTCTCTGAGATAGGAAAATTCTAGATAAAGATACGCTGCATAATATTAAGACCTTGACATCTCTCTAATAAGCTGGTTACTCTGTTAAGAAGACAAGTGAACATAATATAATGTAATTTCTAACATATAGCTACTGCAGGAGGAAAATAAACAATAACTCTACGACTCAAATTAGTTCATGGAGATTGCTTGTAAGGCATTTAGTTGTTGCTTTATTCTACAAATTAATCACACTAGTCATCGGCATTGTCATAAAGCAGAACCGTGTAAATGATGTGGTGGAAGTTCTATAAGAAACACTCCTTAACACTGCCGTTTCATATCACCACCAGTTAATTTCACCAGTGAAGGTGTTAAAAGGCGACGAGATAGACCTAAAATCACATGAAAGAAAGTTGTACCGAAAGACTTACAATCTCTTGGAACCATGCAGACCTAGAAAGTATAGCGCAATGGATGAAAAAGATATACGGGTGTTTAACAATTAGTTGAGACGAAGTTTTAGTCATGTTAGTACGTTTACTTTAAGTCTAATGTTGGTTAGGAGTTTTTTGATTTGTTAGAATATACTGTATACACTATGTTTTATACTATTGGATACAGCCATTAATGGAGCGACATGACCAATGAGGATATTCATATTGATGTTGTCCTACCAGGAGAACAGCCTCAAGAACAACTTTCTAAAGCATTTCTAGAGAATGTAAACCAGGGACGTAACATTTAAAAGTGGTCTGCATTAGTAATAAGAATTAGACTTCCGATAATAGACTTATGTTGCTTAAGAAAATAGCTCGGATGAGAATACCAGCTTACCTGTCTCCGACGAATTGTCTGCCTAGCAGACTCTCTATTTGCTAAGACACGACACAGCCTTCTTTCTTCCCTCTCCTCCTGAGATGATCAGAAATCAACCAACAAAACCTGAACACTCTAAAGGATATATCAAAAAGAGATTAAAACTGTTCCGTACCTCAGTCAAATTCTGCCTCGATTTTCTGCTGGCAATTGGCGGATAATTTAGAGCATGACGATGGCTTGTATTGAGTTCAGATTCCTGCCCACGGGGCATAGATATTGGTTGCTCCTGTTAAAAGCATGAGCATTGCTCAACTTATCCAAAACACGTGGTATTAATAAAAGTCAAAGTATCTGATTAGCAAAAGATAGCGAGATTCTTTCTTTAATTCTTAGAGTCATTTTTCCTCGATATGATACTTCAAAGCTCATGGTCCCAAAATAACACCTATATTAGAACCATTAAACATATAAACTTCACATTCTTTTCCGAAGAAACTCCTATCTTGTGAAATTGTCAGGTTTAACTTTCACATCTCTTTTAACAGCTTCCCATTACATCGGAAAGGTACATACAAGAGAAGCAAAGTGGTAATTGCAATGAAAATTTCTTAAAATACCTAGCATCCACGATCAAGAAGGGAGTTGCGAAGCGAATCTTAACCTAAATATTTCCGGAGAATGACTTCTACCTATTTACTAAAGCAGAACCTCGAAATACCAATAGCAGTTTCACATTAGAAAGTGATTAGTATGGAAATGCTAATAAGAAACAGTCCATTGTGTAAGCCTCTAATAGGCTAATAAGCAAGGTATTACTAGGATCTTCATTAATACATACGTAAAACTGTAGTGTCTGAGTTGGATCTGGACGATTCATCAATGCTTTGAGAAGATTTTTCCACCTCCTATAAAGAGACAATAACAATGAGAGGAACCCTTGTTCATTTACTTTTTTTTATCTCGATCGTCCCCCGGCCACATTTTCAATTCTGTACTCAAGAACTAACGGTTTTCTGGAGTAAATACATGAAAGCTAAAGAGTAGTATAGTCACCTCTCTATAACAACCATTCTCTATAACAACATACTATAACGGCCAACATTTTTTTGGAACCAAATTTTCATGTTACGTTATAATATATATTCTCTATAATAACATTCCATTATAACAGCCAAAAAATGTCGGAACAAACGAAGTTGTTATAGAGATGTTTAACTGTATATCTATTAGATATGAGAATGTGCATACACCAATCTTGTAAAGGATGACCATTGACCCATATCTATTCTTTTATCTTACAAATTTGTCGCCTAACCATAGCTAACCATAGAAAAACAAAACTCTTTGAAATTCACAAGAAGGTTTCAAGATTGCAATCAAAATAAGAGAACCTTTATTTACAAGAATTAGTTGTAATACTAGATGATTAATAAGTAAACAATGTAAATGACTTCTTTACATTGTCATCTCTTCTTACACATCATTGCTTTTGGGAGGAATTAGCAATTAGTAACAAAAGCTAAATAATAAAAGGGCAGCTTGGTACACGAAGCATCTCGTATTCACGTAAGGTCCGTGGAAGGACCGCACCCCAAGGGGGTATATCAGCCTACCCTAATGCAAGCACCAGTAGTTGATTCCACGGCTTGACCCGTGACCTATAGGTTACACGGAGATAACTTTACCGTTGCTTCAAGGCTCCTCTTCAACAATAGCTAAACAATCATTACAAAATTCCCTAAATTGAAAAAAGAAAATAAAATAAAAGAAAGGCACCACATTTTGTCATTACAACAAATGCAAAAAAATAGAAGCTACTCTAGAATTTTTTATCATCTACGGAAGAGAGACTCCTAACTCACCTCATTTTGTGACTAAGCTTAAGAGCTATTTTTTCATCTAAAGAATATATGTCATATGACCAATGCCTGCATACATATACGCATTAAATTTACAAACCATATTCAGTACATAATAATCCAAAATTTAAATTTAAAAAATAAAACTCCTACTCCCTCTATTTCAAATTAGATAAAATATTTTCCTTATTAGTCCGTTCCAAAAAGAATGACAGATTTATACAATTGAAAATAATTCAACTTTAAACTATTCATTTTACCATTTTACACGAAATTTTATAACCACACAAATGTTATGGGCCCCATAAAGCTTTTATCCCTCAAGCTTTTAATACCAAAACAACAACACCATCATCAACATATCCAGTATTATACATAGCGTGGGATGATGTGTACGCGGACTTTAACCCTACCATGTGACTACCTTGTGAGAATAGATAAGTTGTTTCCAATAAATCCTCGGTTCAGGAAAGCGTAAGCGAAAATATAGACCAAGCTTTTAAAACCATAAATTTTAAAGGACTTTTTTTTTCTTTGTTCTTAAACTTCGTGCAACCGAGTAAAATTATCCAATCTAAATTGAAATCGAAGGAGTAATATATACTGTAATCACAAACTAGTTTGGGTCAAAAATAGAAACTCGAAAAAAAAAAAAAAAAAAGACCGACCTTAGAGCGACCAGCCAAACAAGCCAACGTTTGTGCTGCTTCCAACTCACACTCCACCACTTCATCTTCACCATCTCCACCACCAGAAAACCTCCCTTCTTCCGCCGTGCACGGCGGCGTCGATTCTTCTACCTGTTTGGTATTCATATTCATAGTATATTAGTATGAAAAGATTTAAATAAAAAAAAAAAAAACTAAACGTTTTAGTGAAGACAAGAAAGCAGAATAAAAAGAGAGGGAGAGAAAAGGCGGTGAACGAGTGCCACGTGTCTTGACAAATCACAAACAAACACTGCCCTTTGCAACTACGGATCCATGTATCTCCAAATACCACGTGTTTACTACATCCCACGTAGGATATTTCACGTGCTAGAGGAATGGACACGTGCGAAAGTTAATTTTGCTTTTTGGCAGTTTCTAGTCTAGCGTAAGATATTATGATTTATGGCTTTTCCACTTATCCAAAGAAGTAAGTGATGAAATGGATCTCTAAACCTTTACTAATTAACCCAAATAGTCGTTCACTTAATTGTTTAAATTAAAAATTATCAATAAAGATATAATATATGTATAATTTATGTATTTGATATATATAATTGCATATAATCAATATGTAAATTATGTTATAGCTAGAAAAAATAAATAATTAATATGTCTGACTATTTATGTAAAGATCCCCGCTCGAGCTCCGTAAAACTCAACTAAATTGAAAATATTCAGACTGCTTCCATACGTCATCCGTTAGTGTGAGTATGAGACGTTTTGTCAATAGTGATTTATTTAGCAAGCAGTCTTATTACTTAAAAGTACACACAACATATGGTGAGAGTTAGAGTGTAAAAGTAGTATAGTCAAGGGCGGATCTAGCATAATAAGTATGAGTTCCCGTGAACCCAATAACTTTTGTCTAGATCCTATATTTATATTGAAAAATCTATTAAATGTATTAGAATAATTCAGTTATTGCTATATATTAACTTGAAATTTTTTTAGGAACTCATAAACTTAAAATTCCGGAATCGTGCTGAGCATAGTCTTATAGATGTACACTTCTTTAATAATTTCAATCGTAATTAATTGGCGAGTGTGGAATATTAAATATAAATACGAAAAATACGATTTTTATAGGAACATCAAATTATAAAGGATTTAATTTATATGTAATAGTTACACAATAATTCCCATTCATCGTTCTCTGTCAGCTCAAATAAATTAATTTAAGAATAAATTTAAACATAAATACATATTACTCCATTATATTGTTCTAATTTATATAAATTTATTCATTAGTTTAAAATTATCTTTTTTGTAGCGCAAGACATTACGTCCTATTGGAGGAACATGTGATAAAAAGGTGAAAAACGTAGGACATTACAGTGAAGGAGTTGGCCCATTTAGATGTTGACACGTGGCAAAAAAAAGGATAGTTTCGAAATTCAGCTGCAATTTTGGAAGGCTTGATTTAATCTTGGCCACAGTTTGTTCTCTTTTTGTTGTTTTTCTAATAATACTAGATAACGTTGCCCATGCTCCGCATGAGCCAACAATTTGTGATCTAAAGTTGTTTGTTGATTGTAACAAATATTAAGCATATTTTTTAGACATGAGAATTCGCTAGAAACTGAAGATGATAAAGTAATTTTCTAAATGGGGTAAAATGAATATGTTAGCTACCGGCATGAAAGATAGTGTTTCAAGCTCGTAAAATGTTCAAAGTAGTACCAAAAAAGCAAGAATACATTGAATAGCATGAGAATAAATATTGCTTATTAGCCTGCATAGGGTCAAATTCCAAATCAATAAGAGAACTGCCTTTAAACTATCGACGGTGGAAACAGGGGTGGACCTAGAGTATACAATACGGATTCTCGGGAACCCAGTAACTTTTGCATAGACCCTGTATTTATATTAAGAAATTTGATAAATATGTGTAAATATCTAACCGTGAACCCGGTTATTATTGTATACTAATCTAAAATTACAATAGGAACTCATAAGTCTCAAATCCTGGATCCGCCTCTGGGTGAAAAAGTAACAGATCTGTTGGTATCGTTACTCATTCCAACACTCTATGTAGAAGAAGAAAAAATCTCAGGCAAAAAAAAAAAATGTTGTCGTTTGTCTTCAGCATAACAAGCTTTATAGTATTGCAGAGACAAGTAATTCCAGGAATTTTCATTTTTAGGACAGATTAACGTGGTGCTTCAAAACCTAGCAGCGACAAAGAAAAAAACGAATGAGATGGAACAGATTTATAATTTCAATTCTAAATCAAATAGTGAAAGAGGACAAAGTCAATAATTTGCTTCTTAATAATCTTATAAAACAGGATACAATTGGCCACATTACTCACTTCATGCTATTCCAGTCAGGCAAATTATCTATGAAAGTAATGGCACTATTAGTTAAAGATAACTAAAATATATTGTACTTCAGTCAGCTTTTTAAATCATTTATTTTACAGTCGTACGCTACTCTGAGGTGGAGGTGTCTATACCTTTCTTGACAAACTTTTTCCTGTGACAATGGTTGTGTAGGCTTATCACCTATTGAAAGAGCAATATTTGGAATGTGGATGAGCTTATTTGCCTCTTCTTACTATTTGAGTTGTTGATTATGCTTAGGCAAAGAACCATTGAGTGATATAGAACAAAGTTTTAAATTCATGTGCAAGCGAAGGTACTACAAATACATGAAATCTGTAACTTTCACTCCTAATAACCAAAACCAAGAGAGTTACTGGTACAGAATTTAATTCATCTGATCAGTTGTCTTCATTCTCATTAATTTACAGCAGTGGTACCTGTTGTCTTGCCCGAGCCCTCTTTGTTCGTATTCCATGCTCTAATTGCTCTCTTTTGAAATGTTGTGATTCCTTTACACCAGCAACAATAAAAATCTGTACAATTGTTTTACTTATGTTGTCTTGAAAGATAAGGCTAAGAAAATCATATAACAGATTCAAAAGTTTTTTCTTACTAAACACCAAAAATTGTAGCAAACTGAGCTGAAAAAGATATTGCTAACATAATCTGTTGCGAAAGCCAAATGTATATAGTGTGAATAAGTCACAACTACTATACCAAAAATTATGGCAGCCACCAAATAATAAATAAGACAATAAAGCAATAATAAAAAGAACACCAGAATTAACGAGGTTCGGCTAATTTTGCCTACTCCTCGGACACAACCAATATTTTATTTCACTCCAAAAATACAAGTGAAATAATACTAGAGAGAAGATACAAATGCCTTAAGAAGATAAGAAGGCAAATGAGAGGTATTTTTAAATCCTAAACATTAGGCCTTATTTTATAGGGAAAAATTCCCAAACCAAAGGTTAACCCACCGATGTGGGACTAACCATTTTGCCAGAAAAGTCAACATAATCAATTGACACTGAATACATTTGAATTAGAAAATAAAAACACAATTGTTACTGCTAATAGACACTAAACCCTTTTCCTTTGTCCGGGCTTAGGATCGGCTGTGTTAAACTATACCTTAAAAACATGAATTTTCTTTTAGATATGGATCAGCCAGCTAAATATGAGCTACCAAATAGATTTAAGTGTTCATACATTTCAAGTTTTTTTGGTGTATGTACATATTACTCAAGCTAAAAGTAGTAAGTGTGATTGCCCTTGTTATTAAAATATTGGATTCTTTTCTGTTTACTCCATTATGACTTAAAACAACGTTGAAACTTACCAAGCTTGAGGCAGTCCACCCCATATGAATCTCCTTTCAACAGTATACTAACTCAAATGTGCCTTCAAATTTTGGTACAGTGAGATGAGTCTATCACTCTGGCAACCATTTGGCAAGGCAAAAATCACAAATCTGAAAGAGGAAAAGGAAATATTCAAGGCTCAAGCAGCCGAGACCCTTTACACAAGATTCATTAGGATTCATATGATACTAAGGTCAGTAAGTGAGAAACTTAAAATACTATTTCCAGTAAGTAGTGTTTACTTTATACCAATAATAACTATGACAATCATAATAATACCTGAGATTCAAAGTCCTTAGTAAGCAATATATTTGCAGCTTTAATATCTCTGTGGACAATTCTTCTTTGATCTCCCTCATGAAGATATCGCAGCCCTTCAGCTGTCCCTACAGCAATTTTATATCTGATTTTACTAATCACTACCCACAAAAATTGCAGAGCGGTAATTTTTTTCTTATTATGGAATAACTATATCATATATAACTATAAAAGAATCATAAATATGAGACGGACCTATTCCCTTCATTATTAAGAAAAATAAACAACAAATACACAAAGTTATGAAACATAATCACTGTGTAAAGTCTTAAAAACCTATGGTTTTTTCTAGAAATTGTATACATTGTAGCAATGCAAAAAAAAGATAACGAATATTATATCTGAACAAATTGTCCAACCATTTTTCGGTAGTAAAACTGATGACATCATTGAAATATGCCAAGACATCTATACAAAATAAATAAATGAAACAATGTTTAAGGTAGAAAATGAAATTACTATATTACAACTTAGTTAGGGTCACAGTACCTTTTAGTACCAAGATGTGGAAGCATTATACTTTGTAGGATCTCTTTGACATACCTGCAATACAGATTACGCGTGTTACTAAACAGTAAAGGAATATAAAAGCATGAAAATATAAGATGAATAAGTTTTTAACTTAATTCTCATTTCATTTTTTAGATGAACAATAGATTCTCTTTTGCCAACATATTGAATTGTGGCATATAAAATTTTATAAGAGGAAATAATTTTGATAGAGCAGCATATATATTTTAATAATAAATGAGTAAATTTAAATACATAGTAACATTACCAATTCACTATGAAAAATAAAAATACAACTGTTAAAACGATAGACAATAGACCCTTTTCCTTTGTCCGGAGGCTTGGGGGCTTGGGACCGGTTGTGTCACAATATTATTTGAACACAGAAGGAGTTAAAAACATGAATTTTTTTCGTTACGTAAAAATCAGCCAGGTCAGCTTCACAGAGTTGAACAAAAATCAAATAAATATGTAATAAGCTTTTTGTACATATAGATTTGCAAATACGAATATTTTCACTGATTGTTGCTCGGGAAGTCTCACAATGTAAACATTTTGATTTATATATTGCTCATCATAAAACTATGTGAGAGGTAAAAGTATAGAAAGGATTTGCAAATACATAAGCCAACTCTTATTTAGTGCATGTATGATCACACAAGGAATATGAACAACAAAGCTGCGAAGTTATAGAAGCGCTTTTTGAATGATTTCATCATATACTATGTTATATGTAGATTGATCATTATCGTTATCTACGGTAGGTGGTCAGATTAATATTTTTATATGATTTGAACTCTTTGCTCTCGATAAAGCAACATATAGCTGACCATGAGAAAATATTGGTTCGCATAAATAAATACCAATATAATTTAACGTTTGTCCTTGCGCTTTATTTATTATCATTGCAAAACACAGACGTATTGAAAATTGTGTTCTTTTAAATGGGATAAATAACTTCTCATCATCTGAAGATAACAACGGTATTCTGGGAAAAAATACATGTGTATCTTTAAAATCACCGCTTGCAATTTTAGCACTTATAACACGGCTCTTAAAATCACAGCATATTAGTCGTGTACCATTGCATAAAACTTCACAAAGATTTAAGTTTCGCAGCAACATAACAGGACAATTTTTCTTCAAAATTAATTTGTAAGGAGGCAAACCGGTAGGGTTTAATGAATGTAGAAAATCCTCAAACTGGCTCTGATAATTGGATTCAACAGTTTCATCCATTGCAACAAATATCTTGGAGTCATTAGGAAATTGAGCTATAAGTCTATTATTTATTTCATCAAAAAAGTCATTTTTTGTTGTCAAAATAACACGAGAAGTTAAAAAGGAAGAATTGTAAAAAGACGTATGCAAATCAGGATATACGATGCTAAATAAAAGATCCAGTGATTCTTTTTTAGTAATATAAGGAACAATGAAAGACCTCGAAATTTCTATTTTACCACCCATATTTATCTTTTCTTTTCCATTTCCAACTCGCATAAAATATTCACAGAAAGATGGATCAGTTTTCGCATGCATATTCTCTGATAATCGTAATTTTTCAAGCTCATTCCATATTTCGGAGTTCAATATGCTTTCTCGAATGAAATCTTTTTTTTTTCACTTCGAACCACAGGAAGAGTTTGTCTAAAATTCCTACCAAACACAATAACTTTTCCACCAAAAAGCACATTTGTATCCATTATATCTTTCAGAAGAGAGTCTAATGCTTCAATCATATTTTTCTTCACCATCGATACTTCATCCCACACGATTAATTTTGCATCGCGAATCAAAGACGCCAGTGAACTTTGCTTGCTGATATTGCAAGAGAACTTTTCATCAATAATAATCGGGAATTTAAAAAACTGTTCGTCCTCCCGGAAGGATAGAAGTTGCAATACCGGAAGTTGTTGTTGCTAATGCTACAAATCCTTTAGATCTCACAGTTGCTAATAAGGCACAATATAAGAATGTCTTACCACTTCTTCTAGGACCATCAATAAAAAATGCTCCTGATTTGTTGGCAAATACTCTCTGAAGAATAACTTCATATGCCATTTTTTGTTCTTTATTTAATTTTCTATACAACAGTAAATCTTCGTTACTCATAATGATGCTTCTTTCGAAATATACTTCCTTCGCTTCATTTGCTATTTTCGAATATGTGATAGTTTCGGGAACAAGATTGAACTCATTAATATCATGGCCCATTGAATGTAGTATATCATTGATGTGATTTAGGACACCAAGGTGGATGTCTTTTGCCGTTACATTGGCTAGGTTCTTAAAGTCTTCGGACATTAAATCTTCAAATTGTTCGCACAATTCCCTTGGATTATCGGGGCTGCAATGTACTAATATTGTAGCAAATAAATGTCTTGAACTATAAGGCATTTGATTACATACAACCTGACATACATTCAACCAAGCTGTTGTCACAGTACAACAATTCTCTTTTTTCTGCAGATTCTCTAAATGTGTTGCAGCATATCCCATTTACTCTCAGAAGATCTTCATATGATTTTAGTGCTCTCACATTCATTAGTAATAATCTAAGGTAATATCTTTCTCCTTCTGTTGGATGACATGTTACAACACGGCCGATAACATGACCTCGTTGTCGTCGAGTCCACATTTTGTAGGTAGATGACCATACAAAGTATTGTGGAAAATCTTTATACAACAACTTAAGTTCTTTAGCATCTTTGTTTATTTCATTCATCAAAAAAGTTCTGTCATCATTATTTTCTTAATCATAAGGTTTTTCAGGATACTGTCTATCGTGCCAGTTTTTTTAAAAGAGACAAACTGTAGTCCATCAAGATGTAACTGGAGGTGATAAACACTTGGAGTCATTTCATTGATAGCAAATGCAAATAAATTCCATATAGCTTCCGGAGGTGATACCCATCTAGCTGATTGATATTCTTTTATCTCATCTATTTGTATATTTGTGTTATCTTCGTGCAAGCCAAATGAAATCTTATCATGGCCTTTACAAATATATTTGTATATATATTTCACCACTTTAATATCGTAGCAAACCTCTATATTTATATGACAATTATATTTGCACAGCAGATAAGGAATATAAGGAACAATCCATGAGTTATCAAGAAATTGTTTTCTAACTTTTACAGATTTACCGGTGTTTCGTCTTCTATAAATAGGATATGAGTTCTTTCCTTTTGTTGTCTCATCAACAAAGATCTTGAGGTACTTAAACTTGCACTCATTTTTTTTCATACATGAATTAGTAGGATTTAAAAGACCACAAGGCCCATGCATCATGTGTTTAATAACAAGCTTATGTAAGTAAGAGTTTGTATCAGGATCGGGTAGCTCAGCACAGACAAATTTGTCATAAGCCTCATGCGTTAATAATTTGTAGTCATCAGTAAGTATAATAAGAAAATGAGCATGTGGAAGACCACGTTTTTGAAATTCTATAGTGTACATATAAGCTGCAACTTTTCCAAATATATTTCTTTTTAATATATATGTCTTCATCTCTTCTACTTTTGCTTTGAACACTCGGCTAATTAAATCAGGCCTATTTTGAGTTTCATCTATTGGGAGCAAATGTTGCTTAATTTCGCGCCAAGAGGGATTACATGTCATGGTCAGAAATATATCAGGTTTTCCAAAATGTTGCACTAACGTAATAACATCCATGTAACGCTGGCGCATATCTCTTGGACCACCCGTAAAACTTGTTGGGAGAAAGTTTTGTTTTCCTATCTTAGAAGCTTCTATTTCGCCAAGTCTTAGGATATCCAAAAGTCCTTGTAGTACATCAATCTGAAATAAATCTTGATTAAATGAGGCAAAATCTAACCTCTGAGTTTCTATTTTTATGAATTCATCAACTGAGCATTGTTGAAATAATCTGCCAGAATGTAAAACGCCATTTGCTTCATTGTCTCTCATCTAGAGTTTATAACAGTAGTATTCACCACAAGAAATATTATTCCTTTTCCGTTTCCCCTTTTCCAAAATATCAGCTTTCATATCAAGTAGTCCATCAATGGAAGTTCAGTCACATAGTAAGCTCGCTTTCTCAATTTATTCTTAGGTTGTATGATTTTTGGAATACCGCAATGCTATCCGTTTTGACCATAAGAAAATAAAAGCAGATATTACAAAGGATCATAACAGCCATAGTAGTAATTTACTAACTGGCTTTGTTACAGTGAGTATAAATGCGGATATGGGGTGCGGAGCTATTATTATTCGTTTCTTGTTCTAACCATAATGCTGCTACCTCTGACACAGTTGGCAAGTTATATATTCGTTGATCTAAAACAGAGTCGCATCTCAATGCGATATAAAAATTTGATAATTATGGGACATGTATCAGATATTTCAAGAAGACACAATAAGGATTTATCTTCAGTATATCCATTAGCTTCTCAACAATCGACTGTCGAAGTATATCAGAGGAAGCCATTCGATTCAATATTTCTGTGTTCTCATCATAAAAATAAAACTGTAAATTTCTTGGTTGATGATTTGTTGGAATCAAATTATTTATGAAGTGATACATTTGATCTTGTACTTTAAATGTATAAATTCCTTGGTTTCTTTTTGCTAGTGCTTTGTCGTAGTTCACTCCAAGTGAAGTAAATGCAAACATATTGTTGCATAGTCTAAGATAGGTACGGAAGTGTTCAGATTCTTTGGTATTGCCTAAATATAGATTCAAAAGTTTATTAGGCATTTTAGGTGACATCAATTTAACTGAACCATTGCCACAACAAAATGCTGGTGTTTCATATTCAAACCTTTTTGCTCCACAATATTTATAATTCGGTACAATTTTTAAAATGCTTGCATCACTAGGTAGTTCTCTAATGTTCCCGTTCAAACCGATTATTTTTTATTTATAACCTGTGTATATTAATTGTAATAATATATCCTATTCGTGTTGAGAAGAGAACAATAATAAATGTTGTGATAAGATTAAAGCGAGATAAACCTTTATTTATGACGACAGATGTCTCCGTATGGTGTTGTTCATAGGATGCACCAGAGGTCGAGCCTAATAAACAAACAATTTTTATTAATATACTAAAATTGAGTACAGTCAAATTGAAACAACATATTTTCATTCACTTACTGTTTTTAAAAACGGAGAAGTGATCGGGAATATTTTTTCCTCTATCACAACCAGCTACTGGGCCAGCAACGAAAGACATACCGGCTAACATCCGAATCCAAATATGTTTAGCAAGAGAAAATTGTATTTAAGTATAATCACGAAACAGAACACATATATACATGCATATTTTTATGTCTACAAACAGTGTGTGTAAATGGATCTTTTTCTGGATTAAATTATTTTTCGCTTCTAACCTGTCGGGATAAGACATGGTGGCTCAACAATTGTTAAGAGTTTTTGGTGCAAGTAATTCAAACCTAGTAGCTTGTTTGGCATATTCAAGCAGCACGCTTTGACCCTTTTTTAGTTCAAGCTTTTTTTATCGTTGTTCCGCTAAAAGTAACTCTCTTTTATCAACTGGCAACTGTTTGTACAGATCATGTCTCCTGTCATTAATTTTAGAAACTGTTTCTATTGAGTATTGCTTCCTTTTCCGCGGGCAGCAAGATGATGCCAAAGGTTTTTTATCGATCGACATCTGCAATTCGAGCAATATATAAAAATTTAACAGAGATTTACAGTTCAATTGGAAGTATAAATACAGTACAAATGTCCAAATAGTTATATCACTACAATATTTATACATCACTGAAAATATGACAGTTTACACCATAAATGAATCGAGAAAAAAGATAACGGACAAATTGAACAAACCACAAAATCATTGACCTATTAATAATTATGTCAAGGCTTTATGTTCATAAAGTTCCATAATTCACAAAATGTGACATATAAGAAATCAAGTAGCAAAAGTAATAGCTTTAACTTATTCTAGGCAGAACTTTTACTGTAATTCAAGCCTAGAAACTTGAGTTTTCCTTGTACGCATTCAAAAGTCAGGAGATGAAAAATATTGGAACAAAAAGGAAAGAAAACTCTTTGCAATAGTGAAAAAATGGTGAATGTAATCATATTTTAACATAAACTCATTGATCTATTCATGGCTTGGCTAAAACATTACTTTAACGAAGCTGCATAATTCAAATATAAAGTGAACCATGAAAAGTAATTACTATTAATAGTCTAAGGATGAATAGTATGAAAAATTACTAATATAAGAGTTAGCTTAAGAATTTTATATCCTGAAGCTAGAAGAATCCTCCCTGAGTAATTATTATGGAACCACAAAGAGTTGTTTAAGTATTTTTTTTAAACATTTAAAACTTAAGATGAACAGAAGATGATCTAAAGTAAAATATAGAAATATGTGCTGTCCTGATTCAACAGCAAGGCTACCCTAAACATATGGGGTCCTAAGTGGCAGTGACAATGAGCTAGTTTAACTAAGAGGACAAAAATAGAGATATATAAGAAAATCAGAGGAAGACCAATGGATAATTTGAGAAACTTGAAACAAGACTGAATGCAATAGAAATAACAGTAGAAAGAATATGTAACCAGACATGAAAGAGAACCTATCTAACTGAAATAACTCTCTAGCAAGTGAGCTAACAAAATGATACACTATACATGAATAAACGATAAACCAGATTAAATGCAGCACCTAAATAAAGAAAAAATATTTAGTACCTTAAAACAGCAAAAACGAACTAAATGCAGAATCTAGAAGAGCATAAAAATATTTGTACCTATTGCAAATTTGCGGAAAGATGAAATAACAATTTCTTTGTCAAGTATTGAATGTGTTGGCCTTTATTTTTTATGACTTGAAACTAATATTTAAAACCTTCACATAACCTTAACCTGCAAGGATGCAACTATAAGTACCGAACATTAAACTGATAACATCAATCTCGGAACAGCTAAAATCAACCAATCTATTATCAAAGAATGCAAGTAGGAATGAGAAAAACAAATTTAGGGCTTTTTCAATTGGAATTACCACTCTTAACCACAGAACTGAAGAGGCTCACTCCAATATTATGAAGTCTACACTTTCATGCTCCCATCAGGTGTATAGGCATCTCAAATTAGAAATAAGCTCTGGGTGAGTACGTTCTCTAAGTAGAAGATTAGTTGAATTTCAAGCTTAGCAATGGGAACAAGCCAAAAAAATTAGGTTTAAGCTCCAATTTTTCAGCTCAAAATTAGGTTAAGCATATAGATTTGTCAAGTAAAAAATTAGGTACAGCATAAAAAATAAGAATACACAGCAACACCCATAAATTGCAGCAATTTAAATCTTTTTCCGAATAAATAAACGGTACAAAACAATAAAATATAAAATAAAGACAAAGAACAATAGGAAGTGCAAACTAACCAATTCAGCTGTGTAAATCAAGCCAGTCACAGAATTTGTTAATCTATCAATTTTCTTATTTGAATCACGTTTTTAATCACTATAAAATAGAAAGAAATCGATCGCTGAAGCAGAGAAATAAAGAGAATGAACATAAGGAGGGATTAAGCGCTGGCAGAGGGAGGTGTTATATCGCATCACCCATCAAAAATATTCTATATGTGTTAACTGTTAATAAAATTAATGAAAAGACTAAAATAGCCCTTTAGAAGCAGGCATGACGACCCTGAGCTACTTCCAAGTGGCTTCTATATTTGAAGAACTTACATGGGGACAACGTGGAAGTAAAATATTTACCTCTCTCTCCAAACTTAAGAAGGAAAAAGAGATTATTTTATAACATAAAATAAGGACCACGATGACTCAAAATATATTAAAACCTTTTTAAATAAATCAGTCAAAGAAAATAATAAGGTAAATCTTAGTTACATACAATGAAATCCAGACCAATGAACTAGAAAGAAGAATAGCATACAAAAAAGGTAAAGACAGATGATCTTATTGGAACTTTCCAATATTGCTCTCATTAATCCATGGGGAAGAGCATGTTACGTATTACATCAATGGATGAATATTGCCCTGTTTGTCTTTCTATTTTTTAGAAGTTATAGGAGGGAGATAGATGGAGAATTTGGAGAACTGGGGAGGCTGAGAGCGAGCGATAGAGAGAGAGTTCGATTTCTCCCCTATTTATAGTCATGGATATATTGATGTATGCTTGACCTGATGCTTTGCTATGCTCCGTCTGCCTTGGTCATCCATTTAGGGTCCTTCCTTCTCATTTCGTCGTTTGAACGGAATGTTGGTCGACCTGACTGTTGTGGTCATATTTTGACCAATACAGTTAATCCCTCCGTCTATTGGGGTCATCCCCTATCGGGCTCCGTAGGCAGATCATGATCGTTATCAACCCGAGAAAAATTTGACTGCTTTCTCCTTAGCTATGCCCTTTAGATTTAGAGGAGATGACAACACTCTTTCAATATTCCTGGACCGTTGCGATGGTTCCAGAATCAAAATATCACTAAACTAAATCGTTATTTCGTGGTTGCTACCATTATGACACACGTTCTCAGATAATTGAAACGTTTCGCATGTCACAGGGTTTGATTGGAGACTCTTGGGTTTCGTGCTCAGGAGACCAATGTCTCCTATAAATAGAAGGAATACATCATTCGATCAGCACATTCCTTTGCTTTTTGTTAGAAAGAATTTCTGCGAGCATACTTTCTTCTTGCTACTTCGAATTTTTACTTGTCTCTTGTGAGTCGAAAACTTCCATTCCTTTCTTTCATAGCCTCTTTTATTTGTCAATTTTGCACAATGGTTGGTAGCTCTTCTCATGCTGATCTCCCCATCCCAATTCTGATGCCGAAAACGATACTTCAGCCACCGGAGGGGCAGAACTGGTGGAGGATAAGGAGGTTCCATCAGTAGTCGAGATCTTGCCTCGCCCTGGAAGAGCATAGACTGACTTTAGCAGTCGCGCCAGGGAGGAGCCGGAGCCTGTCCCTTCAGTGATAAAGGAGGAGGATATTGCCAATTTGAAAACCCGATGGGGAATTCCCAATTATGTCAAAATGCGACCGGTGGTTGGGGACGACATCTTCTATTTTGACCGCCTTGGGTACTGCATGTTCTATTTTGCCATACATCTTCTATGAAGTATGCCCTGCCCAACTCTTGCCATACCTGTACAAATTGTTTCTGATGTTGCTCAAATTTGCGGAGCTCGCCGGCCGTGAGTTCACTTTGGGGCATATGCTCAACATCTTCGCCCCTCAGCATATTTATGGTACGATGATCCACATGCGCCCTCAGGGGTCGAAGAGTCTGGTGGTGAAGATGGACGATAGGGCCAACTGTCGTTTCTATGAGAATTACTTCTATGTGCAGACCGAGCACCTCGTAGCGGATCCAACAGGGTTCCCTGAGAAATGGAACTTTGCACGTAAGTTTATATGTTGTTTTATTTTTACTCTAAGGAATGCACGACTACTTCTCATCGTGATACAAAATCTTTGCCAATTTTTGCAGCCACGAGATTGCCTCCCCCACCTGTCAAAGGTATCCGTGCTTGGGTATGATAGATCCTAAACACTCTTGCCTTATGTTTTAATGATCTAACAAACTTACTGCTAAGAACCAATTAGGGAACCTGACCTACTTGGATTGCTGCAAGTGTTAATGGATTTCAGCTAAAGATGAATTACTACAGCTTCAGGACTTAGGAACCAAATAAGTACCTGATACTCTTGTGGTATCCTCGAGGCAATACAAAGTCATTTGGAAACAACTGGAAATAAAGTGACCGACAACACTATTTCTGCCGCACTGCACACACTATCAGCCCTCTCATTCTCTAACCAAACAAAGTACTCACATCATTTCAAGTGATGTGATCAAGATGTACCAAATGGGATTTATACAAAAATATTACTAGAAGGTTTCTATTTCTCATTCAAGCCTCTAGCAAAAATAGAAAAATCATTCTCTCAAGGTTGAACGCCAATATGGACTAGTTCCTAAAAGATTGATTGTTGCTGTCCTGGTTAAATGTGACGACTCAAAGGGTCATCACCTATTTTTTCTTTCATTCAGCACTTTTGAGGCCTTGAAAACCTCATTTGTACTTGCCTCAATTTGCGTGCGCAGTCCGGACGCGTAGCCGGAAAGTTTATATGTTAAATTCTGTAAAAAAAATTCAAAATGCAACTTTAAAATGATTAAAGTTGACTTCAGTAAATATTTTTGGTAAACGGACCCGGATCCGGACCCGTGATTTGACGGTCCCGGAGGGTCCGTAAAAAAATATGGGACTCAGGCATGTGCCCGGAGTCAAAATCCGAGGTCTAGAACCCGAGGAAAAGAATTTTTCTGTGAAATTGTATTTCTGGAATTATTAAGGAAAATGGAAATGAAAATTAATTAAAAGACTGTGGTATCGGGCTCGTATTTTGGTTCCCACGCTCGGTACAAGTCTTAAATATGTGTTAAGCGCTTTCTGTAAAGTTTGGTCGAAATCGGACGTCATTTGACATATTTCGGATCTAAATATCTAAAGTTTATGAAGTTTGATGAAAAAGTGTTGATTTTGAGGTTTGATTCCTCGTTTATGATGTTATTTTGGCGATTTGATCGCACGGTTAAGTTTGCAGGATGTTGTTGAGTTAGTGAGTGTGATCGGTTAGGAGCCCCGAGGGCTCGGGAGTGTTTCCGGAGGTGTTCTGGGTGGTTTTGGACTTAGGATGGTATCAGATTTTCTGCAATTTTTGCACAGACATCCCCTTCTTCGCGTTCGCGATGTTTCTAGGTCCCCTTCTTCGCGTTCACGTCACAATCCTCGCGAATGCGTAAGCCAATTCAGGGCCCTAGTATTTCCCTTCTTCGTGTTCGCGTTATGGCCATCGCGATCGCGATGGTTTGCTGTTTCCTCCATCGCATTCGCGTCCCTTGATACGCGTTCGTGTAGGCCAATCTTGGACCCCCCAGCATTTTTCCTCTATGCGTTCGCGTTTACATCCATGCGATCGCGATGACTTGCCCAGCTTACCCTTCGCGAACGCGGCCCCTTTCCCGCGAACGCGAAGGGAAAATTCGCCCAGTGATTTTGAAAGTTCAAAACAGAATCATTACGGGATTATTCCCATTCTTTCATAAAACTTGTCTTCCCCAAGCTGTAGGGGCGATTTTTGAAGCTCTTCTTCACCAAAGTCTTTGGTTGAGTAATTTTCCACCTAATTCCTTCACTCTTCTTCATTAATTACTGAAATCCTAGACCTAAATCATGAAATCAAAGTAGAAATTAAGGGTTTTGGGTAGAGTTAGGGTTTTGAGAATTTTGGGTGAGTCAACCTCAATTTGGGGTCGAATCTTAAAATAAATTGCATATTTGAACTCGTGGGATTAAGGGTGATTGGATTTTGGTCCGAGCCTTATGTTTGGACCATGTAGGTCCGGTGTCGAATTTTGATATTTTTGGAAGAATGCTAGGAAATTCATATCTAGGCTATGGGATATTGCCATTGAGTCTTTATTGATATTATTGAATTAATTATGCCTAGATATCATTGTTTCGGAGCCGGATTGTAGAGGAAAGACGGTATTTGAGGATTGATTACTATTCTTTGGACCAAGGTAAGTGTTTGATCTAGCTTTGGCTTGAGGGAATAGGATTAGGGTGTTGTTTTCTAATTGCTAAATGTTGAGTACGGTGTATAGGTATGGTGACGAGTATCTATACACCGATGTCTAGTATGACCATGGGTCTTTGTTTGTACTTATTCTGATATTGTTATGACTCTACCATGTTAATTGATGAATCCTATGAAATGTGAAGAGTATGAGGATTCATTGTGAGTTGTAAATTCTTTGGAGCGTTGGCTCGAACAATAAAAAGACTATTGGGTAAGAAATGAAGGAAATAGAAAGTATTATGATTAATCCCTTGCCGGGATGGTTTGAGTATATTGATTATTCTCCCTTGCCGGGATGTGAAAGTTATTGTTGTTGCTCCCTTGCCGGGATTTAGCTGTTAATTGTGTAATTCCCTTACTAGGACATTTCTTATTATTTGTTTATCCCCTCGCCCCGTTTGGTTGTGATTACTGTTTGGGTGAGGAAGAGTGATAATGCACGAAGGGTCATTTTGTGCCATGTTTTAATTATATTGGCACGAAGGGTCATTCCGTGCCATGTTTTGATTATATTTGCATGAAGGTCATTCTGTACCATGTTTTGATTATATTTGCACGAAGGGTCATTCCGTGCCATGTTTTGATTAATTATGCACGAAGGGACATTCCGTGCTCTAATTTGATTATAATTGCACGAAGGATCATTTCGTGCCATGATATGAGAGTTATGTGAGGGAAAGCACGAAGGGTGATGCCGTGCACTTTATTTGATTGCTTTTGGTGAGAATGAGAGTAAAATCACGAAGGTTGATGTCGTACAACTGTTGATTTTTTTCCTGCTCTCATTAATTATTGTTATTGTCCTGTTTCTTACTTAAATTGTTGACTTTACATCCGGACTGTACTCCCCTATAGTATGCTCCCCTCCCTCTTAACTGTTTAATTTCTGTATTATTTCCTTTTATCATATATATATATATATATATATATATATATATATATATATATATATATATATATATATATATATATATATATATATTGAACTGCACAGGTTGCTTTGGTAGTCCTGTCTAGCCTCGTCACTACTTCGCCGGGGTTAGGCCAAGCACTTACCAGCACATGGGGCCGGTTGTGCTGATGCTACACTTCTGTGCTCTTTTGCACAGATCACGGTACCGTAGCAGCTTTTGTACCATAGCAGTAGGATATTGATCGGGAGCTGACTTCAGTCCAGGGACTTACGAGGTAGCCTAGCTAGCGTTCGCAGGCCGAAGTCCCTTTTCCATGCTTTCAGTTTGTTTTCATTGTACCGAGATAGACATTTATGTATTTTATATTCATACTTATTTGTAGCACTCTTTAGTAGTTCGTGAGATAGCGACTCCAGTCTTGGGTAGTGAAATATTGAACTTCCGCATTTTGGGTTTTCAGTTATCTATATTTTAAGACTTCCCGCTTTTATTTAAATGACTCGTTATATTTATATTGATATTGTTGAGGTGAGATCAGGAAATGTTTAAAATGTCTGGCTTGCCTAGCTCCGATAGTAGGCGCCATCACGACTCCCGATGGTGGAAAATCTGGATCGTGACAAGTTGGTATCAGAGCTCTAGATTACATAGGCCTCGCTACTCACGGACAAACTTGGTAGAGTCTGAGGGATCAGTACGGAGACATCTGTATTTATCCCCCAGAGGCTACGGAGTTAGGAAAAGTTTCACTTTTGTTCTTTGTTGTCGTGCGATTCTGATTCCCAAATACTGATTGCCTTTCTACTCTGTTCTTTCGCAGATGGCGAGAACACGTGCTTCCTCTTCTATCGCGCAGCAGCCCGAGCCCCCAGCAGCAGCCAGAGGCCGAGGCCGTGCCAGAGGTCGAGGCCGTGCCAGAGGCCGAGGCAGGGGCAGAGCTCAGCCCCGGGCAGTATTTCCAGAGGTGGAGCCTCATATTGACTATGATGAGGAGGTTCTAGCCCCAGCAGCTCCGGTGTGCCCAGCTCAGGTCCCAGGAGGGCTCATGGTTACCCCAGATCTTCAGGACGCTTTAGTCAGATTGGCAGGCTTTATGGAAAGCGTCACTAGAGCGGGTTTGCTTCCAGTAGCACCAGCCACTTCTCAGGCTGGAGGAAGAGTTCAGACTCTTGCTACACGTACTCCGAAGCAGGTAGCTCCCCAGGCTCATGTCCCAGTGGTTCAGCCAGCTGTGGTAGCTCAGCCTGGTATTGCAGCCCAGACCGATGATGGAGCGTCGACGTCTTCGGATGCTTTGTGGAGACTTGATAGGTTCTCCAACTCTTCACTACCACATTCAGCGGTGCTTCCTCAGAGAATCCACAGGATTTCTTATTCAACTACCATGAGATCCTCCGGACTATGGGTATTGTAGAGACCAATGGGGTCGACTTCACCACCTTTCGGCTTGCAGGATCTGCCAAGACTAGTTGGAGGGACTATTGTTTATCTAGACCAGCAGGGTCGCCAGCATTGACATAGGATCAGTTTGCAAAGTTATTTTTGGAGAAACTTCTCCCAGTCACTCAGCGGGAGGCACTTCGTAGGCAGTTCAAGTGCCTCCAGTAGGTCTCCATGACAGTCACACAGTATGAGACGCAGTTCTTGATTTGGCACATCATGCTATTGTTATACTCCCCACAGAGCGAGAGAGGGTGCGGAGGTTTATTGATGGATTGATTTAGCTGATCCGTCTCCAGATGGCTATGGTCAGGAGGCGGCCAATGCGGACCGTAGAGTTGAGATGGCCCTTGCACGAGAAGGTGGTCATGTGTCGGATAAGAGACCTCGTCATTCTGGTAGGTTCAGTGGTACCTCATCTGGAGGTAGGGGTTCTTATGGTAGAGGCCATTCACCGAGACCCTTTCAGTCAGCACTCCAGGTTTCTCATGGTACTCCAGGCGGTGGGGCTTCTTAGCAACATTATTCTGATCAGCAGCCCATTAGTGCACCTCCACTTTAGAGATTCCGGGGAGGACATTCAGGTCGACAGGGCCAGCAGTCTCTGTAGCCAAGGGCATGTTATGGTTGTGGTGACCCCGGTCACATTGTCAGATTTTGCCCTCGAGCCTCGGGTAGCTCTCAGCAGCAGGGTCCTCGCCCCATGATTTAGGCACCAAGTGATCCACAACTTGCCCAACCAGCTAGAGGCGTGGGTAGGGATCATAGAGGTGGAGGTAGAGACCGTAGAGGTGGAGCTCAGACGGCAGAGGTAGGGGTCAGCCAATAGCCAATCGTCCCAGAGACATGGTTCAGGGAGGTGGGGCTCAGCCCCAGTGTTATGCCTTGCTAGCCAGGCCAGAGGCTGAGTCTTCAGATGCTGTTATTACAGGTACCATTCTGGTCTGTGATAGGGATGCTTCAGTGCTATTTGACCCTGGGTCTACCTATTCATATGTGTCGCCTTATTTTGCACCTTACCTGGCTATGCCCACTGATGCTTTGGGTATCCCTGTTTATATATCTACACCGGTAGGTGATTCTATAGTGGTCGACCGAGTTCATCGTTCCTGTGTGGTAGCATTTAAGGGTCTTGAGACTCATGTTGATTTATTGCTTTTAGACATGGTATATTTCAATGCTATATTAGGGATGGATTGGTTGTCCCTATATCATGCTATCTTGGATTGTCATGCCAAGACCGTGACCTTGGCTTTACCAGATTTGCCCCGATTGGAGTGGAGAGGGACCCCAGGACATGCCACCCGCAGTGTTATTTCATATGTAAAGGCTCGACGCATGGTCGAGAAGCGGTTTTTAGCTTATCTGGCGTATGTTTGCGATTCCAGCATAGAGGTTCCTTCTATTGACTCTGTTCCTATTGTTCGGGAGTTCCCCGAGGTTTTTCCTTCAGACCTGCCAGGTATGCCGCCCGACAGGGATATTGATTTCTGTATTGATCTGGCCCCAGGCACGCAGCCCATTTCTATTCCGATGTATCGCATGGACCCGCCAGAGGTGAAGGAGTTAAAGGACCAGTTGCAAGATTTGCTAGAGAAGGGTTTTATCAGGCCTAGCGTTTCTCCTTGGGGTGCGCCAGTGTTAGTTGTGAAGAAAAAGGATGGATCGATGAGGATGTGCATTGATTACTGGCAATTGAATAAGGTGACGATAAAGAACAAGTATCCACTGCCGAGGATTGATGATTTGTTTGACCAGCTTCATGGTGCAAAGGTGTTTTCAAAGATAGACTTGAGATCTGGCTACCATCAGCTGAGGATTAGGGCGTCTGATGTCCCTAAGATAACATTTCACACTCGTTACGGGCATTATGAGTTTTTGTTCATGTCATTTGGATTGACCAATGCCCCAGCAGCATTTATGGAGTTGATGAACCGAGTGTTCAAACCTTACTTAGACCTGTTCATAATAGTTTTTATTGATGACATTCTGGTGTACTCCCGTAGCCAGGGGGAGTACGAGCAGCACCTCAGAGTGGTTTTTCAGACTTTAAGGATAGTTAGTTGTATGCTAAGTTCTCGAAGTACGAGTTCTGGTTGAGTTCGATTGCATTTTTGGGTCATGCCGTATCAGCAGAGGGTATTCAGGTGGTCCCGAAGAAGATTGAGGCAGTCAAGAACTGGCCTCGACCGGCATCAGCTACTGAGATTCGGAGTTTCTTGGGGTTAGCAGGCTATTACTGCCGGTTCGTGGAGGGATTTTCATCCATAGCAACCCCGATGACCAGATTGAATCAGAAGGGGTACAGTTTAAATGGTCAGACGAGTGTAAGGAGAGCTTTCAGAAGCTCAAGACAGCTCTGAGTACGGCACCGATATTGGTTTTGTCCACAGGCTCAGGGCCTTATACAGTTTATTGTGATGCTTCCCGTATTAGGCTTGGTGCGGTATTGATGCAAGAAGGTAGAGTCATTGCTTATGCTTCGAGACAATTGAAGATCCACGAGAAGAATTATCCGGTCCATGATCTAGAGTTGGCAGCCATTGTTTATGCTTTGAAGATTTGGAGGCATTATCTATATGGTGTGACATGTTAGGTGTACACTTATCACAAGAGTCTGCAATACTTGTTCAAGCAGAAGGAGTTGAACCTGAGGCAGCGGAGGTGGTTGGAGCTATTGAAGGATTATGTGTTACTATTTTGTACCACCTGGGGAGAGCCAATGTGGTGGCCGATGCATTGAGTAGGAAGTCCGCTAGCATGGGTAGTCTTGGTTATGTTCTGGTCAGCCAGAGACTGCTTGCTTTGGATATTCAGGCCTTGGACAATCGGTTCGTGAGGTTGGACATTTCTGAGCCTAGCAGAGTGTTAGCTTGCACGGTCGCTCGTTCTTCATTATTGGAGTGTATCCATGATCGGCAGTTTGATGATCCCCATTTATGTGTCCTGAGAGACACGGTGCAGCGTGGAGGTGCCACGAAAGTGACCTTAGATGATGATGGTGTTTTGAGGTTGCAGGGGCGAGTTTGTGTGCCCAATGTCGATGGGATTCGAGAGTTGATCTTAGCGGAGGCCCATAGTTCTCGTTATTCTATTCACCCGGGCGCCGCGAAGATGTACCAGGACTTGCGGCAGCATTATTGTTGGCGTAGGATGAAGAAAGATATTGTTGCATATGTAGCTCGGTGTTTGAACTGTCAGCAGGTCAATTATGAGCATCAGATGCCTGGTGGTTTGTTTCAGAGGATTGAGCTTCCCAAGTGGAAGTGGGAGAGGATTACCATGGATTTCGTTACTGGACTTCCGATGACTCGAAAGAAGTTTGATGCTATTTGGGTCATTGTTGATAGGCTGACCAAGTCAGCATATTTTATTCCGGTTGCAGCCACTTATTCATTGGAGTGGTTAGCTGAGATCTACATCCGAGAGATTGTTCTCCTTCATGGGGTGCCGGCATCTATCATTTCGGATCGGGGTACGCAGTTTAGCTCGTGCTTCTGGAGAGCAGTTCAGCAGGAGTTAGGCACCCAGGTTTAGTTGAGCACAGCGTTCCACCCTCAGACGGATGGCCAGTCCGAGAGGACTATTCAAATATTGGAGGATATGCTCCGAGCCTGTCTCATCGATTTTGGAGGCTCATGGGACCAGTTTTTGCCTTTAGCAGAGTTCGCCTACATCAACAGCTACCAGTCCAGCATTCAGATGGCTCCATATAAGGCGTTGTATGGTAGGCGATGTCGGTCTCTAGTCGGATGCTTTGAGCCAGGAGAGGCTCGGTTATTGGGTACAGATTTAGTTCAGGAGGCCTTGGATAAGGTCAAGATCATTCAGGACAGGCTTCGTTCGGCTCAATCGCGGCAAAAGAGTTATGCGGATCGTAAGGTTCGAGATGTAGCTTTCATGGTAGGTGAGCGGGTCTTGCTCCGAGTGTCGCCCATGAAGGGCGTGATGAGATTTGGAAAGAAGGTCAAGCTTAGCCCTAGATTCGTTGGCCCATTTGAGATTCTCGATCGTGTGGGAGAGGTGGCTTACAGACTTGCCTTGCCACCCAGCTTGTCAGCTGTGCATCTAATGTTTCATGTGTCCATGCTTCGGAGGTATCACGGCGATCCAGCCCACGTGTTAGACTTCAGCACTGTCCAGTTGGACAAGGATCTGTCTTACGAGGGGGAGCCGATAGCTATCCTAGACCGGCAGGTTCGACAGTTGAGGCCGAAGAGTTTTCCTTCAGTGCGTGTCCAGTGGAGAGGTCAGCCTCCTGAGGCATCGACCTGGGAGTTGAGTCTGATATGCGGAGCCGCTATCCTCATCTATTTCTCGACTCAGGTACTTCTTTCTTTTGTCCGTTCGAGGACGAAAAGTTGTTTTAGAGGTGTAGAATGTGACGACCCAAAGGGTCATCACCTATTTTCTCTTTCATTCCGTACTTTCGAGGCCTTGAAAACCTCATTTGTACTTGCCTCGATTTGCGTGCGCAGTCCGAGCGCGTAGCCGGAAAGCTTATATGTTAAATTTTGTGAAAAATTTCAAAATGTGACTTTAAAATGATTAAAGTTGAGTTTGGTTAACATTTTTGGTAAATGGACCCTAACCCGTAATTTGACGGTCCCAGAGGGTCCGTAGAAAAATATGGGACTCGGGCATGTGCACAGAGTCGAAATCCGAGGTCTAGAACCCAAGGAAAAAAAAATTTCGTGAAATTGTTTTTCTGGAATTATTAAGGAAAATGGAAAAGAAAGTTGATTAAAAGACTGTGGTATCGGGCTCGTATCTTGGTTCCGACACCCGGTACAAATCTTAAATATGTGTTAAGCGCTTGCTGTAAAGTTTGGTCGAAATCGGACGTCATTTGACGTGTTTCAGACCTAAATATCTAAAATTTGAAGTTTACAAAGTTTGATGAAAAAGTGTTGATTTTGAGGTTTGATTCCTCGTTTATATGTTATTTTGGCGATTTGATCGCACGGTTAAGTTCGCAGGATGTTGAGTTAGTATGTGTGATCGTTTAGGAGCCCGAGGGCTCGGGAGTGTTTCCGAAGGTGTTCGGGGTGGTTTTTGACTTAGGATGATATCAGATTTTCTACAATTTTTGCACAGACATCCCCTTCTTCGCGTTCGCATCCTTCAGCACGCGTTCGCGATGTTTCCTAGTCCTCTTTATCGCGTTCGCGTCACAATCCTCACGAACGCGTAAGCCAATTCAGGGCCCCAGTATTTCCCTTGTTCGTGTTCGTGTTATGTCCATCGCGATCGCGATGGTTTGCTGTTTCCTCCATCGTGTTCGCGTCCCTTGATACGCGTTCGCGTAGGCCAATCTTGGACCCCCCAGCATTTTTCCTCTACGCGTTCGCATTTACATCTACGCGATCGCGATGACTTGCCTAGCTTACCCTTCGCGAATGCGGCCCTTTCCCGCAAACGCGAAGAGCAAATTCGCCCAGTGATTTTTAAAGTTCAAAACAGAACCATTACGGGATTATTCCCATTCTTTCATAAAACTTGTCTTCCCCAAGCTCTAGGGGCGATTTTTGAAGCTCTTTTTCACCAAAGTCTTTGGATGAGTAATTTTCCACCTAATTCCTTCGCTCTTCTTCATTAATTACTGAAATCCTAGACCTAAATCATGAAATCAAAATAGAAATTAAGGGTTTTGGATAGAGTTAGGGTTTTGAGAATTTTGGGTGATTCAACCTCAATTTGGGGTTTAATCTTAAAACAAATTGCATATTTGAACTCGTGGGGTTATGGGTAAATTGGGTTTTGGTCCGAGCCTCATGTTTGGACCATGTGGGCCCGGTGTCGAATTTTGGTATTTTTGGAAGAATGCTAGAAAATTCATATCTAGGCTATGGGATATTGACATTGAGTCTTTATTGATATTATTGAATTAATTATGCCTAGATATCATTGTTTCGGAGTCGGATTGTAGAGGGAAGGCAGTATTTGAGGATTGATTGCTATTCTTTGGACTGAGGTAAGTGTTTGATATAACTTTGGCTTGAGGAAATAGGATTAGGGTGTTGTTTGATAATTGCTAAATGTTGAGTACGGTGTATAGGTATGGTGACGAGTATCTATACACCGGTGTCTAGCATGACCATGGGTTCTGATATTGTTATGACTCTACCATGTTAACTGATGAATCCTATGAAATGTGAAGAGTATGAGGATTCATTGTGAGTTGTAAATTTTTGGAGCATTGGCTCGAACAATAAAAAGACTATTAGGTAAGAAATGAAGGAAATAGAAAGTATTATGATTAATCCCTTGCCGGGATGGTTTGAGTATATTGATTATTCTCCCTTGCCGGGATGTGAAAGTTATTGTTGTTGCTCCTTGCCGGGATTTAGCTGTTAATTGTCTAATTCCCTTGCCGGGACATTTCTTATTATTTGTTTATCCCCTTGCCCCGTTTGGTTGTAATTACTGTTTGGGTGAGGAAAAGTGATAATGCACGAAGGGTCATTTTGTGCCATATTTTGATTATATTTGCACGAAGGGTCATCCCGTGCCATGTTTTGATTATATTTGCACGAAAGGTCATTCCATACCATATTTTGATTATATTTGCATGAAGGGTCATTCCGTTCCATGTTTTGATTAATTATGCACGAAGGGACATTCTGTGCTCTAATTTGATTATAATTGCACAAAGGATCATTCCGTGCCATGATATGAGAGTTATGTGAGGGAAAGCACGAAGGGTGATGCCATGCACTTTATTTGATTGTTTTTGGTGAGAATGAGAGTAAAAGCACGAAGGTTGATGCCGTGCAACTGTTGATTTATTCCTGCTCTCATTAATTATTGTTATTGCCATGTTTCTTACTTAAATTGTTAACTTTACATCCGGACTGTACTCCCCCATAGTATGCTCCCCTCTCACTTAACTATTTAATTTCTGTATTCTTTCCTTTTATTGCATATATATATATATATATATATATATATATATATATATATATATATATATATATATATATATATATATATATATATATATATATATATATATATATATATATATATATATATATATATATATATATATATATATATATATATATATATATATATATATATATATATATATATATATATATATATATATATATATATATATATATATATATATATATATATATATATATATATATATATATATATATATATATATATATATATATATATATATATATATATATATATATATATATATATATATATATATATATATATATATATATATATATATATATATATATATATATATATATATATATATATATATATATATATATATATATATATATATATATATATATATATATATATATATATATATATATATATATATATATATATATATATATATATTTATCTGCACAGGTTGATTTGGTAGTCCTGTCTAGCCTCGTCACTACTTCGCCGGGGTTAGGCCAGGTACTTACCAGCACATGGGGTCGGTTGTGCTGATGCTACATTTCTGTGCTTTTTTGCACAGATCACGGTACCGGAGCAGCTTTTGTACCACAGCAGTAGGATATTGATTGGGAGCTGACTTCAGTCCAGGGACATACGAGGTAGCCTAGCTAGCGTTCGCAGGCCGGAGTCCCTTTTCCATGCTTTCAGTTTGTTTTCATTGTGCCGAGACAGACATTTATATATTTTTTATTCAGACTTGTTTGTAGCACTCTTTAGTAGTTCGTGAGATAGCGACTCCAGTCTTGGGTAGTGAAATATTAAACTTCCGCATTTTGGGTTTTCAGTTATCTATATTTTAAGACTTCCTTTTTTATTTAAATGACTCGTTATATTTATATTGATATTGTCGAGGTGAGATCAGGGAATGTTTAAAATGTCTGGCTTGCCTAGATCCGCAGTCGGCGCCATCACGACTCCCGATGGTGGGAAATTCGTGTTGTGACAATTGAGTTGTAACCTTGTTATTGTACTTACTATATCTCCTAAATCGCATACTTAGAAGCATACTGATTAGGAATCCTCTTGTAAATCCGTAAACTCGTTGAGTTTATATTGTGACTAGATTTAGTCATAAGGAAAAGTCTTTGTAATCGTAGAATTACAAAGTGGCTTGTGGTGATAGTATCACAAGTTAGAAAAAGCCTTTGTAACTATGATAGTCACAAAGTGGCTTGTGGTAAAGGTACGCAAGTTAGTTGAGTAAATCCTTTGCAATAAGAAGTATTGTAAAGTGGCTTGTAATAGGTAAGATTACAAGTTAGTGAAGTTAAAAGCCTACAGGTATAGGTCATAGTTTTTTGATCCCCTTGTATGGGATTTTTCACATAAAAATCCTCTGCCTCATTTACTTACTGCTTTACTAAGTACTCTCAGCAGAAACTTGTGGAGAACCAGGTACTCTACGGGTTGGTGGACCCATACAAACTAACAATTAATATCAGAGAGGGTTCCTCCTATCATGCTTACACCTAGGAAGGATCCTCATGGAGGCTCCACTAAATTTTGAAGAAGGTCAATCCATATACCACCAACCCAAGTTTGATGGAAAATGCTAATTGTGGTGGAAAGCTAGAATGCATGATTTCATCATGGCTGAGGATTGTGAGCTTTGGGATGTCATCTGCGATGGTCCGTTTGCTCCAATCAAGGTACTAAATGAATTTCCATTTTCAGTAAAAAAAGACTAGCAGAGAATACACTGAAGCAAACAAGAAAGCGGTGGAGAAGAATTTTCCTGCCAAGAAAATTCTGGTATATGGTTTGGGACCTAAAGAGTACGACAGAATATCCACATGCGACACTACCAAGGAAATATGGGAGGCTTTGCAAATAGCTTATGAGGGAAATACACAAGTAAAACAAGATAAATCTAATACTGATGATAGTTCTATGATGGCAGTTGAAGGCGAGGAGATTGGATATGACTCAACGCTTGCTCTAATGGCTCAATCAGACAATGGCAACGAAGAGGTAAACTTCAGGGACGTTCAGAAAAATCTGAAATTCTATTCTCCAAAAAAACTCATGTGCTTAGCTGATATTTTAATTACTGCCTTTTGTAGTCTTGCGGAGGATAGGGATTCTTTGTTCTTAGAACTAGAAGAATCTGAACATACTAGATAAGACTTAGTGGCTACAATTACTGATCAAAAGAAAACCATTGAAATTTTTAGAAAAGAAAAGAGTGATCTCTTAGTAGAAACTGCTGACCCAAGGGAACTAATAGTAAAGCCCCTGACTAAATCAAAACCTGAAAGCTCTGAAAGAGGAAAGGAGATAGTTAGTGAGGAATATTTTAGGCTTGAAGATGAGGTGAAGGCCTTGAGATGTAGGATGAGTGCTGAAATTGAGAAAAACGAGCTCCTCCAAGCCAATCTAGAAAAAGTAATGAATGATCCTGAAAGGTTTCTAAAGTGGACCTGGTCCGTAGAAGCCACCACTGCCTTTTTCACTAATGACAGTGAAAAAGGGCGAGGAGCAGGATTCCTAAGGAAGAAAGCTCCCTGCAACCCTCACAGTAAGAGCGCCACTGCATCTGATAACTGGACTCGTACCCAATGTAGGAACAGTGGGCACTTCATGGAAGGTGTCTAGGCCAAGATTCAATCAGTACCAAAAGATAAAGTGGCTACTGATACTGTGACCACAAAAGAGGGACCAGGTTCCACTCAAGAAAACGCACATTACCTACATGGACTAAGTGAGCTCTTATTCATCCTCTAGGTTATTACAAGGGACCCAAACTTGTTTGTGTTCCTAAAACTAACTTCTAATTTCTTGTGCAGGGAACAGTGAAGGGAAGTGATTTATAATGGTTCATGGATAGTGGGTGTTCAAAACACATGACTGGTAACACCGCACACTTTCTTTCACTAAAAGCCCTGCAAGGAGGGAGTGTATGCTTTGGCAATGGCAAAAAGTGGTACATTCTTGGAGTTGGAAAGTCACTCACTCATTCTATTGAAAATGTGTACTATGTCAATGGACTTAAGTACAATCTCCTGAGTGTCTCTCAAATTTGCGATAAAGGAAATAAGGTGGAGTTGTTGTCCAAAATATGTACTGTCACTGACCTTGTGACTGGTGAAATAGTTCTGGTGGCCAAAAGATACAAGAACATCTATGTTACTGATATTGAATCCTTACAGAGTGGTGATCTGAGTTGTCTGATGGCGGTTGACGATAATGCTGAACTATGGCACAGAAGACTGGGCCATGCAAGCTTTTCCCTTCTGAACAAACTGATTCAGAAAGAGGGTCCATGGTCTGCCTATGTCACAATTCAAAACTCAAAAGGTCTGTGATGTCTGTGCCAGAGGAAAACATGTAAAGTCCTCCTTTAAGTCAAAAAGAGATGTGAGTACCTCAAAGTCGCTTGAGCTTCTACATATGGATCTGCGTGGACCTATGAGGGTGCAAAACAAAGGAGGAAAGAGATATATTTTCGTGATCATGGATGACTATTCCAGATTCACATGGACTCTGTTTCTCAGAACAAAAGATGAAACTGTTGAAGTATTTGTGGCCTTTGTAAAGAAAATCCAGGTGAAGATAGATTCTAGAGTTGTATGCATTAGATCATATCATGGGACAGAATTTGACAATGTCAAATTTGATGAATTCTGCAATGAAAATAGCATCACTCACAACTTCTCATCTCCCAAAACTCCACAACAAAATGGAGTAGTAGAAAGAAAGAACAGAACTCTGGAAGAAATGGCAAGAACAATGATGATTGACAGTGAACTTGCAAAGAACTTTTGGGCTGAAGCTGTCAACACTGCCTGCTATTTAGTGAACAGGTGCATGATTAGGTCAATTCTAAACAAGACCCCGTATGAACTGCTGAATGGAATGGATACAAATGCCATGTTCTCATTAATGGAAAGGATAATCTTGGTAAGTTCTATGCCAAAAAAGATGAAGGGATATTTCTTGTCTACTCTTCTCAAAGAAAGGCTTACAAGATATATAACAAGCGGATTGAAGAAAGCGTCCATGTTATTTTTGATGAATATCATCCATCATTTGAGAAGAGTCCTGAGGAAGATCAAGATGGAAAACCCTTACTTGTTCCTGGTAAAGTCATTAACATGACAAATGGAAAGGCAGACTTAGTGAGTCAAGTGAAGGAGCCAAATGAAGATAATGTGGCCTCATCATCAACAGAACCAAGTACTTCAATTACAATCACTGAAGCTGAAGAAATAGTGGTTGATGCAGTTCAGGGAACTCTACTAGCATCTGAGAGAAGGATAGAGGAGAATCAGCCAAATATACCGTCTTCCTCTCAGAATGAACCCCAGATATCTAACTGGAGACATCAAATTTCTCACCCTATAGATAACATAATCACTCCTCTAGATTCTGGAGTTCAAACCAGGTCAAGAGCTAGAAATTTACTTGCCTTCTTAGCCTTTCTCTCCCAGATAGAACCCAAGAACATCAAGGAAGACTTAAAATATGCAGATTGGATTACAGCCATGCAAGACGAGCTACACCAGTTTGAGAGAAATAATATTTGGCACCTGGTACCCAAACCACTAGATAGAACCATTATAGGAATCAGGTGGGTATTCAGAAACAAGCTCGATGAACATGGAATTACCACAAGGAACAAGGCTAGGCTAGTGGTCCAAGGCTACAATCGGGAGGAAGGGATTGACTATGATGAAACATTTGCTCCAGTGGCTCGTATGGAAGCCATCAGAATTTTGATCGCCTTTGCTTCTCATATGGAATTCACTTTGTCCTAAATTGATGTCAAAAGTGCATTTTTGAATGGACTGCTTAAGGAAGAAGTCTATGTGAAACAACCCCCTAGGTTTGAATATCATGAGCACCCTGAATATGTGTTCAAATTGGACAAAGCTCTGTATGGGCTAAAGCAGGCTCCTCGAGCGTGGTATGAAATATTGTCAAAATTTCTCTTAGGAAACGGCTTTAAGAGAGGAAAAATTGACAACACTCTGTTCTTAAAGAAACGAGGAAGGAACCTGCTCATTATTCGGGTCTATGTTGATGATATCATTTTTGGAGCAACAACTGACTCTCTGTGTGAAGAATTCGCAAAACTTATAGGAAGTAAATTTGAAATGAGCACGATGGGTGAACTAAAATTCTTCCTGGCTCTTCAAGTAAAACAGTCCCCAAAGGGTACTTCCATTTGTCTACAAAAATACACCAGGGAACTCTTGAAGAGGTTTGACATGGAAGCACCAAAAGTGATAGACAATCCTATTGCAACTGTCACCCGACTAGACATGGATGAAATTGGATCTTTAGTGAATCAAACAATGTATAGAGGCATCATTGGGTCTCTTCTCTATCTCACTACCAGTCTTTCTTATATTGTTTTTAGCGTGGGGTTGTGTGCGAGGTTTCAATCAAATCCCAAGGAATCTCATTTGAAGGCTTCCAAAAGAATACTGAGATATCTTAAAGGCACTCAGGACCCGGTGCTATATTATCCATCACGTGATAATTTTAATCTGATTGGGTATGCTGATGCAGACTATACAGGTTTTCTTGTGGAGATAAAAAGCACTTCTGGGATGGCTCACTTCTTAGGATCATGTCTTATCTCTTGGGGGACAAGGAAACAAAATTTAGTGGCTCTTTCAACTGTTGAAGCTGAATATGTAGTTGAAGCATCCTCCTGTGCTTAGCTTCTATGGATCAAGCAATAGCTGGAGGATTTTGGAGTTCTCAATGAGGGTGTACCTCTCCCAAGTGACAACACTAGTGCACTCAATATGGAGAATCCAGTTCAACATAAAGGACCAAAGATATTGATGTGAGGCATCATTTTTTGAGAGATAATGTGGAGAAAGGGTTGATATGTATGAAGTTCTGCAGCACAGAAGATCAAATTGCAGACATTTTTACCAAGGCACTAAGTAGGGAACAGTTTGAAAGAAACAGAGTAAAGCTGGGACTGTTAAAGTCAAACCGAGAACCTGATTCCTCTTTAGCTGGCTTGTATTCTTAAGAATTAATTAGCTCAAAGTGTTTTTTGGTCCTGTCTAACTCACTTCAAATACGCAGCAGGTAGACACGCATGTTAAGCATAGAAGCAGTAGATGCACTACATGACTGATAAAAGAGGATTAATTTTTCTTTTTCAAAAAGGTGGGGCTTGAAGAAAATATTTCTCAAGAACCGTGTTCTTGTACTAAAGGTTAGTAATTCTGTACATCCTTTAATACACGTCTTAAAAGGTATAGAATACAACTACCATATCATCAACTTTTCAGATCCGGCTGTCATGTCCCTTTAATTCAAACGTTCCATCTCCCTCTGAAACATCGCAATTCTCCACGCCCATCTGCCATTCTAGAACCGGTGCCTATTCTTCTCCCTTCATAATTATCCTCTTCTTTTTAAAGACCCCTCTCTTCTACCCTTCACCCAAAAGTAAAAGATCATCACACTACCTCTTCCAATGGCTGAGAAAACTTCTAATCTCTCTGCATTAACTGTGACTACCTCTAATCCACCCATGGAACCTATCGCTTTCACTGAGTCTTTATCTCCCTCTATCACTCCTACTGCTACAGTCACACCTTTACTAGTTTCCCAACCTCTTCCCAACTCAGAAACCCTTGAAACTACTGTTCTGTTCTCTCTGTCGTCTGTTGCCCACACCAGTCAAACCCTAAGTGGAGAACAGGGTCAAAATACTGAGTTCACAAAAGGCTCCACCATTGTTGCCATCGACTTCATGGTTGTGGAAGCACCGGTTGATAAAGAAAAAACTATGTTTGTTGTATCCGTTGATGGGGTATTGCATGAGGTTATTTTCCAGAAACACGAGTCACAAAGTGTAAGGGAAGAAGGGGCCATTATGGCATTTGAAGGGGATACAGTAGCATACATGATAACTGTGATTTTTACATGATTTATACCCCTTCTTACCTAAGCTTTGTGCATAAATTGATATAGATTAGTC
>MU746922.1:10533-33430 GCA_026770625.1 Nicotiana glauca
TGCTGGATGCATTCCTAACTCACAAATGGTGGAAACATGCTGGATTAGAGCCATGGGGATTCCTTTACATCTATGGTCACAAAAGATCTTCAAAGAAATAGGAGATCTCTGTGGGGGATGGATAGCTACGGAAGAAGAAACAAATCTCAAAAATCATCTTAAGTGGGCTAGAATTAAAATTGTTGGTAATAGCAGAAAGATTCCAAATGAGGTAGGGATTGAAAGAGACGGGATCAAATTTTTCATCCCAATATGGGCTGAAAATAGGCAAGATTTGAGTTGAATATGCCAGAAAACGAACAATGCTTTGAACCAGAGAGATACTTGAACAAGCAAGTGGGATGCACCATAAAGCAAAACACTGATAAAGGAAAGGCATGTGTGCAACTTACACATGGCTCGAGTTCGATAAATCGGAGCATTAAAGTGACAAACAACGAGCTAAAATCCTATGACTCTGATTTGGCAGCACAAGTCATTTTTAACGATCTCTCGTGTGAGTTCTCTGATGAAATTACGTTGAAGCCTTATATTGAGGAAATGGGAGGCCTTTTTTACTTGAAGGCAAAAAAGTCTAGTCCAGGGGATCCAATCTCCAATGCAAACCTTGAAAGTATTCCAAATGCAACACTTAACAGTAGCAGTTAGCCAGAAGGTGGAACAGAGATAGCAAGACTGGAACAGAAGGCAGGGGAGCAAATCATAAACACAAATATGAGGAAAGATCAAGTTGGAAGTGATTTGGAGCAACAAGAACATCTAAAGCACTTAAGCTCTATCCAAGATTGGGAAATCGAGGAGGTGACTCCTATAGCAGTTCAACAGCACAACTCATTATTGGATAAAGACATGGATGCAACACTATGGGTCCATCAAAATATGATCAAATTGGGGAAAATGTTTGGAGTAGATTTTCAAGGCCATGAAGAAGAAGCTTTGGATTTGTTAATGCAGATTGACAATTCCAGATAGGTTAGAAGGGTGGAGACAGAGTTGGAGGTGAAGAAACAAAGTTTCAAAGGCTCACTCGAATTAAAAGGATTAACTTCTTTTGATGTCAAATTCAAGAGTGACGGGAAAAGGAGTAGGGGAAGAGATCTATCAATCATTTCAATATGAAGATCAAAGTAATTTCCTGGAATGTAAGGGGATTAAGCGACAAGAAGAAAAGGGATATCATAAAAAGTCAAGTGCAGAACTGGAGGGCAGACATTATATGCATGCAAGAGACAAAAGTGGAGGGGGATATCAAGGAAATAGTCAATCAAATATGGGGTGGAAGATGGGTGAGGTATGCAAGTTTGGAAGCTAGCGGCACGAGAGGGGGGATTTTGTTATTATGGGATTGAAGAATATGGAAAGGGGAGGTGTTATAGATTGGTGCATACACTTTGACTTGCAAGTTCGAGGCTCTTCTACAGAATTTTCAATGTCACATAACAGGAGTGTATGCCCCAAATTGCAGAATAAAAAAGAAAATAGTGTGGAGAGAAATTGGTGCAGTGAGGGGATTGATGGAAGGTCCTTGGGCGGTTTGTGGTGATTTTAACATCACAAGGTTCCCTTCTGAAAAAAGGGAATGTTCAAGGAGTCCAGAGCGATGGTGGAATTCTCGGATTTTATAGAAGATATGGAGTTGATAGATCTTCCACTTTAAGGAGGCTACTATACTTGGTTCAAAGGGGACAATCATACAACCGCTTCAAGAATTGATAGATTTCTCATTTCAGAAGAATGGGATGAAAGCTTCAGAAACATCAAGCAAACTATTCAACAAAGGCTGATTTCTGACCATTCACCAGTGGCTCTGTACTGTGGTGCTTGGGAACAAGCTAAATCATATTTTAAGTTTGAAAATTGGTGGTTGAATGTGGAAGGTTTTGTTGACAGAATTAGAGACTGGTGTACATCTTTTCAATTCTCAGGAAGACCAGATTATATTTTAGCTTGCAAGTTAAAAGCTCTCAAGGGCAAGCTAAAAGAATCGAGCAGAAGTTGTGAAGGTAATTTGGGAATGCAACAATCAAAATTGCTGAGTCAACTCGCAGGTTTTGAGGCAACACAACAACTAAAAGCGATGACAGAGGAGGAATCCGTGAGGAAGGCATCTACTCTAATGGAGATTGAGGAACAACTCAAGAACGAAGAAAGTGCATGGAGACAAAAATCAAGAGCTCTATGGCTCAAAGAAGGGGACAGGAACACAAAATCTTTCCATCGTACTGCCAATGCATACAAGAGAAACAACAGCATTGATCAGTTATTGATTCGACATGAAGTAGTCAAGCATCCAGATAGAATAGAGAACGAGATCATTGAATTCTACAAGGGGTTATACATAGAACCTGAAGAGTGGAGACCAAAGGTCAATTTCGAAAATAGTCCAAGAATTTTTGAATCAGAGAGGAAGTCTTTACAGAGTAACTTTGATGAACAAGAAGTTTTGAGCTATCTGAAGATGTGTGCAAGTGACAAGGCCCCGAGTCCGGATGGATACACAATGGGTTTTTTCATAAAGTGTTGGGTCATTTTGAAGGAAGACATCATGGAGGCCTTCAACAAATTCCATTCTCAGGAGAGGTTTGAGAAAAGCTTCAATGCAACATATATAGCTTTGATTCCAAAGAAGACAGGTGCGAAAGAATTGAGAGATTTCAGACTGATCAGTCTGATAGGGAGCTTCTACAAACTGTTCTCAAAAGTCTTGACTGAAAGACTTAAGAGGGTGGTAGGGAAAATTGTCGATGCTCAACAAATGGCGTTCATCAAAGGAAGATAAATAATAGATGCAGTGTTGGTTGCCAACGAAGCTATGGATTCAAGAATTAAAAAGAAAGAACCTGGAATCTTATACAAATTAGATATTGAGAAGGCCTATGATCATGTAAATTGGAGCTTCATACTCAGAATGTTAGAACAAATGGGTTTTGGGTAGAAATGGAATAGATGGATGAAATTTTGCATATCTACTGTAAAATTCTCCATTTTCATAAATGGTTCTCCTAAAGGTTTTTTTTTCATTCACAAAGAGGTCTAAGACAAGGTGATCCTTTATCTCCCTTTCTCTTCATTTTAGCCATGGAAGGTTTGAACAACATGATCAAAACGGCTAATGTTAGTGGATGGGTGAAAGGTTTTGAGGTAAACAGGAGGGGGGCAAACAATCTAGAGATCACACATATCCAATATGCTGATAATACCCTAGTCTTCTATGATGCTGAAAAGGCACAACTTCGATTCCTAAGGATCATTTTAGTCTTATTTGAGGGAGTATCGGGATTACACATCAATTGGAGAAAGAGCAATATATTCCCCATTAATGAAGTTAATAACATGGAGCAACTGATACAAATATTAGGAGGAAAAGTTGGATCACTACCTTCTGTTTACCTTGGGATGCCTCTTGGTGCAAGATCCAAATCAAAAGAGATCTGGAATTCAGTCATAGAAAAGTGTGAGAAGAAGTTGTCAAGATGGAAATCGCAATACCTATCATTGGGGGACAAGCTAGTTCTAATCAACTCAGTATTAGACTCACTTCCTACTTATATGATGTCTTTGTTCCCAATTCTTGCTAGCATTTTATAGAGATTGGACAAACTACGAAGAACATTCCTTTGGCACGGCAAATAGGAGAAAAACGTCTTCCATTTAGTTAAATGGAAGACACTTACACTGGCTAAAAAACAAGGTGGTTTAGGAATAAGGAATTTGATGAATCAAATCAAGGCTTTTAGAATGAAATGGTTATGGAATTACTCTCAAGAACCCAAATCTTTATTGGGCAAAGTGATCAAAACTAAGTATGATGAGGAAAATAACTGGGTGTAAAAAAAAATCAGAACATCATATGGTGTAAGTGTGTGGAAATCCATCAGAGAACTTTGGCCTATAATGAAGAATCACTCTTCCATAAGAGTGAACAACGGAAGGAACACGTCATTCTGGAATGATAACTGGTTGGGTCACGGGAACTTAAAGGAAAGATACCCTGATATGTTTGGTTTAGCACAACAGTAGCTGATATAAAGAGTCATCAAGGATGGGATATCGTTCTCAAAAGACAGTTGAATGACTGGGAGATAACAAGATTAGCTAACCTTTACAAAGAGCTGGAAGCATTTAAAGGACTACAGGAAGGGTTTGATTCACTTTGGTGGTAGAGGCACAACCAGAGGGGTTTACCAGGTGAAGGATGCATACAAGATTTTGAATCACAATAATCAACAGGTAGACACATGGCCTTGGAAACATATATGGAGAACAGAGATTCCATACAAGGTAGCATGCTTCACTTGGCTACTAGAAAAGGAGGCAGTATTAACACAGGATAATCTCATAAAAAGAGGAATTTCTCTATGTTCAAGATGTTTTCTATGCGGGGAAAAAGCTGAAACGGTCAGCCATTTATTTCTACATTACAAGATTACAAACCAACTATATAAAATCTTTCTTAGTCTTAGGGGTATTTCATGGTCAATGCCATACAGGCTTAAAGATGTTCTTTATAGCTGGGAAGAAGCTGGAGCCGAAGCAACTAGTAGAGATAGATGGAGGACTGTTCCAGCTTGTATCTGGTGGACAGTTTGGAGGGAAAGGAATGCTAGATGTTTTGAAGATAGAAGCAATCCAGTACAAAAGATCAAACTCAATTGTATCCTCCTTTTTTATTTTTGGTGTAAACAGATTTACACAGAAGATACATTGACAATCATAGACATACTAGGATCTTGCTAGGTCTCAAATCAGAACATCTACTTATCCTTTTCATGTAAATTTGGTTTTCAGTGCAACCTATGTACCGAGGTTATTAATATATACAATAGTTACCAATTCAAAAAAAAAACTGTAGACCCGGCAACTTCAAAAGACTTGGAGCTTACCGATCAGGCTAAACTCAGGCAACACCTACTAAGGAGGTCTACTCGTCTGTCTGTCTGAAATTGCACGCATGAAATACAGCGCCCCCAGAAAGGGACATTAGTACGAAATAATGTACCGAGTATGTAAGTAATAAAATAACTAGAAGCTGAAATTGAACTGATAATATAATAATTGAAAGTAACTGTGAGTCAAAGATGATCCGGATATATACTTACCTGCTGATACTACCTCAACTCTCTCAATATAGTAAGTAAAATAAATGTCCAATACTATAAGGCTCGGAACGTGTAACTGCTCTACTGTAGTAGGCTCGCTGATAGGAGCTCGGCCATACTAGGCTCTGTATCTCGGCCATTGTGGGCTCACTCATAGGCGCTCAGCCATATTAGGCTCGGTATATAACTTACCCTCAAATTAGAGGTTTCCCAATAGGGGCCTACCCACCGATTATAGCTCGATGGTGGTAAAACAACTGTAATACTATATATATGTAGACCCTCTGCTCTCTTGATTGGAAAAAATAATACTCAATTGAATATAAAGGTCCTGATAAGGGAGAATACTGTAACTTATGAGACTAGGATAATGTATATAAATTCGGGAGTACGAACTTCTCTTTATGTCTCGTTATCAAACACATGTAGTTACGAGATCATGCCAAAATGAGGAAAGGGCTTAGCCTTAACATACCTTATCATAATCTTTCCAATCACCAAGTTGAACTTGCCTCTTCGTACCATAATCTACAACATCTATATTAATACTATCATTAAGTTATAAAAGGTACAACTATCGCACAACGAACGACAAGCTTATTTTGTATAAAAACGGGAAGCATCTCCCCTATAATCCTTACTTCCTCCAAATTCAAGATAACACCAAAAACACAAGAACACAACAATAATAACATATATACATTATTTTCTAGCCTTATATACACCATAAAATACTACAAAACAGCCCAATACACTGCAATCTCTTCATACACAAAAGGACCAACGTAGAAGTATCAAACGACCCAGAAATGTTATGACGAACGACCAGCCCACCACCCTAAATATATATGGTGTTTCTCCACACCCTTCCTCCTACAAAACTCCACAAAATAGTAGTAAAACATGCAGCCCAACAACAACACAAAACAGTCCACAAAATAGTCCGCTACAAGTGAATAACTCAAACTCACGACTTCCGATCACCGTCCTGTGAGTTCTAACAACTATAGAACGACTTACCATGAATTTACAGCAGAAAAAATGGATGAAAGAGAGTAGTAAAATTACCTTATTTGTTGGATAACTCATCTCCTATCTTGGGTCTCCAAACTCTAGGTTTTTACCCCAAATTAGAACTTGAAAAGGAGAAAAAATCACTTAGGGTTTGTGGGAAATTTTTGGGAGGATTTTTGCGGAGCTCATATCTGGTTATTATGCCCTATTTTCAGTCTAATATATGAAGAAAATAGTCCTTTAAAAGTCCTCTTTGGACGACCTGAAATGGCCCATTTTTGGGCTCTCATTTAAGCAAGTAGGTGACACATCTACTTGTCACCTAACAGCCTGCGCAGTCTCACAAAAGCACCCATATCTCTGTACTCCAATGGCGTATTGACAAACAGTGTAATACGTTAGAAAGTAGACTCATATATCTTCATATTTATGGATGTAACACCCATTAACTCTAAGTATATTGAGTGAAAATCGTAGTTACATTTGACCCAAATTGTGAGTAAAACTTGTGAACATAACTTGTGATAACTTTCATCAACTTTTGTTCCACAACTCGCGTGACTTCAAAACGTAACACACGACTCATATGACTAGAATAATTCATAACATAACTTCATTATCATGTTAAGCACCTTAGTCTCACCCCAAAATTACATGTTATAATATTCCCAACTTGTCAACTTTCGACGAAATATTATTTTCTTCAATTCTTTTAGTTTCTGAACCTCCCAATCCTCTTTGTACTTTTTATTCATGATCTTCAATATATGTAACATCCAAGTTAACATGATAACGTACTTTATATACTTCGAAAGATGATCTCATTTCTGGTCTTACAATAGTTTACTTACGATGCACTTTTACAAATGAAAATATAGGGTGTAACACCATGTGCTGGAGTTTAGTAGAATTTTGGACTATAGAGATGATATGCTTAGGTCCAACCCTAGGAGCACATTTGTTGTTAACTAAGTGAAGATACTTTTGAAGGTGGCAAGAAATTTTTTGATGGCTTCTACATCTATTTTGATGCATTAAAGAAGGCCTTCAAGACTCGATATAAACCATGTATTGGTTTGGATGGTTGTTTCTTAAAGGTTTTTGTAAGGGGCAGTTACTTGTTACTGTGTGAAAGGATGAAAACAACTAGATGTTGCCACTAGCTTGACTAGTGGTAGAAGTTGAGAATAAGTTTACTTGGACCTGGTTTATGAGGCTGTTGAAGGATGACCTTGAACTTGGAGATGAGACGAATTTCACATTTATAACAAACATGCAGAAGGTTAATATTCTGTAATATTTTTCTTCTTTAAAGTTATATCTTTGTGTATATTATAGTTTCGTTTTTTCATATATCTTATTGATATTTACTTATTGTGTCGGGACTTAATCAAGCATGGATGATGTGCTGCCAAACTGTGAACATACGATGTGTGCTAGTCACATCCTAGCTAATTGGCCCAAGAATTGGAGAGGCATTAAAAGAAGAAATGTTTTCTAAAGATGTACTAGAACCACTTGTGACGAAGATTTGAAAAATAATCTTGACTTCATGGAAAGATATGTGGTAAAAAAATTATTGATGATTTGTTGTGGTACAACAAAGAAAAGTGGCCTAAGGTATACTTCAAGTTTTTTAGCAACTGTGACAATGTGGATAATAACATGGTATAAAGATTTGACTCATGGATATTAGATCCAACGTACAAGACAATTATAACAACGCTTGATGAAATACGAGTAGAAATGATGAACGGAATTCGCAATTGAGGGAATTTGCCAATAGCTAGATCTGTGATATCTCACCAATGACATTGAAGCTTTTATGAGAAACTACTTCCAAGTCAATGGAGTGTAACATTATATGGAATGGAGACACATGATATGAAATGAAGGAAATTGAGTATCTGAAATACTTAGTTTCTTTAGAAACTATGACATGCAGTTATAGAGCGTGGATGCTAAAGGGCATACCATATGCTCATGCTATAACTGCTCTTCATTTAAAAAAACTGGAGCCAATTAACTATGTTGCTCACTGGTATACCAAAGAGAATAATATTGAAGTTTACAATCATTTCATTCAGCATGTCTTTGATATTTCAATGTGGCAGGACACCCAAAATATGTCTGTTATTCCACCACAAGTCAAAAAAATGACATGCATGCCCAAAAATGTTAGAAGAAAGGAGCAAACTGAAAACAAAACAGGTAAACTGTCTAGGAGAGGAGTGGAGATGACATGTAGAACATGTAATGAAAAGGGCTATAATAAGAGTGGGTGTCGTTAGACCAAGAGTGAATGTCACGACCCAATACTCAACCTGTTGCGATGGTGCCTATCATGGTACTAGGCAAGCCTACTACTCAGACATTTCCAACTTTGAAATATCCTAAAATATTTAAATAAATAAAAATCTCATAAAAATAGAATATCACAACTCAATACATAAGATTTTCCAAAACTGGAGTGTTACTGAGTACATGAGCATCTATATAATGACATAGTCTGGTACACTGTATAGAAAATAGAACTGAATAAATGAACTGAAAGATAGGGGAGGGGAGTCAAGGTATGCGAATGCCAAAGCAGCTACCTCGATGATCTCCGAATGTTTGAACTCTATGAATCAGCAACCGCCGTAACTGAAAACACTTGGATCTGCACATAAGGTGTAGGGTGTAGAGTGAGTACAACCAACTCTATAAATAACAAATCGAACATTTGGACTAAAAGTAGCAACAAGTTCGAGTATTATAAACCTACATATGGCATTAATAATATGAAAAGTTATGAAAAATACGACAATGTTATCTCAGACATTCAAAAATACAGGCAATGATACAAATATTTAGACATGCTTTTAGATTTTGCAATAAAAATCAATAGAGTAGGGCAGATCCAGCCCAAATGCAAATAAACTAGGGAAAATCCAGCCCAAATGTAAATAATTGCTAGCAACAACGCCCATTGTGGATGTGCACGTCACGACCCAAACCGATGGGCCACGATGGGTGCCCTAGTCCTACCTGTCTGTTACACCCCATATTTTCGTACGTGAAAGTACGCCATAAGTAAATTAATAGAAGCTCAAGAATGAGATGTTACATTTCACATTTGCGGACGTTAAGGTTTTGTCATAAAGTTAATCGACGCAAGATCGGGAATGGGATTATTTTGAGGTTACAAGTATTATGCTATTTCAAACAGGGGATAAGTAAATTTGTGAAGGTGAGAGGGTAAACAAATCGAAGAAAATGAGTTTCGTCGAAATTTGTCATTTTGGGATAAAATACGCCCCGAGCTAAAATACCCGGTATTTATGGACTAGTACCATACAAAGTACCACATGGCCATGATATTAATGTGTATAAAGTGTATTAAAAATAAGTAAAATTTTAAGTAATTTGAGATAATTTTTAATTATGCGGGTATTGATTAATTATCGGGTAACGGAATATTACCTAATTAATTAATTGATTATAAGATAAGACTAAAATTTCCCCATCCCACCCCCACCTGGCAGAAAAGCCTTGTCATATTCATGACTCTTATAATTGAATGGAAAGGTGGCAACCTAATTGATAACATCTAGGATAATTGTTGAGGCAAATAACAACGCTTTGTTAATATTAATTCCCTGGCATGGTTCGTTGTGAACCTCACGAACAAGAGTCATGGGCAGAATTTTAGTACGTGATTTATGAATGTGGAGAATGCACTTACTAGAATGGATTTCTCCCAATATGAGAAAAGGAGGGCATAATCGTCTGACTACAGCAACTTCTTAGGTGATTCTATTGATGATACTTATTTCTTGGACAATTACTTAGACGTTGAAACTTCTATGAGATATCCGACCATCAAGTTGATTGGGCGTTGCCAGATAGTCCTAGCAAGTTGCACCCAGTTTATTTTGCAAAGTGCTTGACTAAGGAGTACGGTGCAATCTTTCTCAAGAACATCATATGAATTTTTTCTACTTTGATCTTACCGTCACTTGTTTTGTCGCGATTGTTGTGTTAGAGGGATTGTCCGGAGAACCGGCTCAGGTATGTTAAGGCTATCCCTTATTTCTTTTGGCATGATTCATACGATGCAAATGAAACGAGCAAATGCACAACTTCCATAAATGACTCTATTCATAAAAATACTAGAGATGCTTATGTTCTTGATTCTCCATGTGTCATATTATTCTATCATCTGTTCATGGGTCTTAGAAAAATACGTAAGTTGAAATTTTTTACTTCATGATATTATTCAAAGGAATAACTGTCTTATGACACTCCAAGAGATTTTATTGACGTACTTCTCATCCATTGCATTCATGTACAATGATCCATGATCGGATGGTGTTATATATGTGTATATATGTATACATATGTATATGGGATATGGGAAAAGGTTATGGCGCTATATACGTACCACCACCTGATCAGCTGGTATACATTAATGATTTTCCCACAGTGGCTGAGATGATATGATGGGATGCCCTTAGAGGCTTGATGATGTTATGAACTCATATACCCATGCATGGTATGACAATTATATGCATATGCATGACATTATAATATTAAGTGATTCACAGAGCTGTGCAAACGTACATGTCGACTCTTTTACTCCATGTTTCTCTCCCGCATATTATTTACTGATTTTCATTCCTTACATACTCGGTACATTATTTGTACTGGCATCCCTTTTGCTTGGGGACACTGCGTTTCATGCCCGCAGGTCCCGATAGACAGGTCGAGAGCCCTCCGAGTAGGTTATCAGCTCAGCGGAAGATGTTGGTGCGCTCCATTTGTTTTGGAGTTACTTGTTAGTTAGTATGATTTAGACGTGTATGGTTTGGTATGGCGGGACTCTATCCCGACCTTTATGAAAATTATTTATTCTTAGAGGCTTGTATACAAATATCATGTACGTAAAAGATTGTATGGCCTTGTCGGCCTATGTTCAATGTACGAGTGGTTATTTTGGTCTTATAGGCCCGTATGTCTTGTGTATAAGTTGGTATCACATGTTGTATTCTACTTATCTCACAGTAGCCTTCTGGCTCAGTTATCTATGATAGTATGACATGAAAAGATACGTTAAGTAGGTACTCGATTGAGTAAGGTATCGGGTTCCCGTCGAGGCCCATCGGTTTGGGTCGTGACAAAATGTGGTATCAGAGCAGTTCTGTCCTAGAGAGTCTACAAGCCATGTCTAGCAGAGTCTTGTTTATGGGTGTGTCATGCACCACACCTATAATCAGGAGGCTATAGGGGATTTAAGACTGTCACTCTTTCTTCTTACGGACAAGATGGGTTGCTCTGATGGTAAGCAACCCCCACTTCCAACCGAGAGGTTGTGAGTTCGAGTCTCCCCAAGAGCAAGGTGGGAAGTTCTTGGAGGGAAGGATGCCGGGGGTCTATTTGGAAACAGCCTCTCTACCCCAGGGCAGGGGTAAGGTCTGCGTACACACTACCCTCCCCAGACCCCACTAAGTGGGATTATACTGAGTTATTGTTGTTGTTGTTGTACTCTTTCTTCTTACTCTAGATCGTGTGGTATAGCTCATTTATAAGAATTCAAACTCTTAGATTTTATTTTATCCATAATATGATGATACCTCCAATTGGTAAGAGATTGAATGTGGATATGGAAGAGTTATCAGAGGAACTCAATTTTCATGATGTTTATGATGAGAAAATGTAATGTTTTCAGTAGATCATGTGTGTACTAAGACGTGTAAGCCTCTTAATAAGGAGCCTTAAGACAAGGATATCTATCCACCCTTATGGTGAAAGGCCATGAGAGATTCAGAAGATAGTACAAGTCTTAACAAATAAAAGAAGCAATGTGAAAAAGGGTACAAGGTGCCCAGTTAATGAAGACTATTATTATTTACCATTCACGATGGGAGATATAAGCAATTTTGAGTTACCTTCAATAGTATCAAAGGTATGTACAAATGGCCACACCTATCTCATTTATGTACTATGGAAGTTAACAAAAGTAGCATAACAGAAGGATGGATATCAGGATCTGGCTGGGGTTAGAGTGACCCAAAATGGGGGACGGAATGTTTGCGTTAGTTGACATTTCTGAAGGATAGTACAAATATGCTAATAGATCTTCTTGTGAGGCACCCAGATGGTGCATTCTAAAATAGTACGGCTAGATATTAGTAACACAAAGATAGAAAGGGATAAATATTATCTTAGTATGGCTCCCGTCCCTAGTAGAGAAAGAATGTTAGGCAACTCGAAAAGTTAATGGATGGAGCAAGGGGAGATAAGAGCAAAGTAATATCTTGTTCGTGTTTTCAGAATAAAGTGATAGACATAAATGTTAGCGGAAGATAAGAAGAGAATTAATGCATCATTATGATTGAGATTTGATATATGGATGACAATGGTGGAAAAAAATGACACTGTTACAAAGTTTATAACTGAGGGAAGGAAAAGATGGGAGGTGCCAGGCCTGGAGACAACAAAAGAGTATAGGCCATAAGGTTTTATCCTCATTTCGAGAAATAAGTTCGTGACTCCAACGCGACTGCCAGAAGTAAAAGTTAGACCCCAAAATCAGTATGGGCTGGTGAACAAGTTAAGCTAAACATGAATTAGGGACGGAGTAATTTGATAATGATCGACATCATGAGAATTTCAGATTGCGTTCCAACAATAATAGAATGGAAAACAAAAGAAGGTTCATAAGAAATTTAGAGAAAGGTCATTCAAGAAGGCGTTTTACTAAAGCAAGAAATGTGAGTAAAGTTAAGCTTAAGGGACTGTATGTGCCAGTTATACTAAGTGTCACCCTCATGAGTGAGGAAAGTTGCTCCTTGGTACAGAAGGATCACGCAAGGTGAGTAAGGGTCATCAATGATGTGAGAAGACTCCAAAGATAAAGAGGTAAAACATCTACAGGTAGATCATCATAGCGCTAAATATCAGTACTCCCCTAGGGGGTGGGATATGGAATGATATGGCATTAAGCCAGAATTAAGTGGTTCTAGTAATTATAGAATGGTAAAGGAAGAATGCGAAAAAATGAAAAAGGGATGAGATTGCAATTATCCAAAGCCTACATATATGCTACGATTCTAGAATATCAGGCAAAATGATGTTAAGGAGAGGAAGTAAGGGTTCCTGCCCGAAATGTTATTGATAGATAAAGATCCAGTACGCGAGGTAAGTTAAAGACAAATGGAATAACCCAAGAAAGATTATATAGAATATTTATATGAGAATGGGCCAACGACTAGTTAGCAGTTGATTCAGGAAAATCCTAATTATGGCTAGACAGGAGGTTACAAATGAATCAGCAGATCGTGCAAGATAAGCATAGTAAAACCAAATATAGTGAATTCAGCCTCGCTGTAATGTCATTGTAATACTTGAGATATATTCAAATAGGATTTAGGGTAGTTAAAAGTACGTATAAATGTTACGGGAATAAAAGAGAGTGCCACTAGGAAGACATTCAAAATATTAGTTCAGAGGCAACCCTACAAGCATAAGGGCGTAGAGATAAGTAACTACAGGTAATTATAGGCGAGGAAGAACATCAAAAATTCTGTCAGGCATACGATGTGATAAGCTCACAGCCTTACAAGAGTCAGAGGATTCCCCCTAAGTACTACAATGAAAGACAAGTTGAGGAAATAAGGAAAAAGGCTTCAACCAAAGCACAATGACCTAAAGAGGAAATGGTTGTGTAACAGCAATCAAACTACAAAATTGTATGCACTCCAAAAGCAAGTTGCACCTACCATGGCTAATGAGCGGGGAGTAAAACCAAAAGTAATATTTAAGACCATATGAGTTGCACAAAAACTTTGGCATGTGTGAGAACTCAGATAAGCTAATTATGCACTCAAAAGGGGGCAAAAAAACCAGGAAATCAATTGCTTATGTTTGAAGAAAGCTGAAATGGAATGAAAGGAATTATTCAATTAATGATCAACCGTAGAAGACTCCGGTATAAGTTAAAAGAAAGAATTGGGTCCAGGTCATAGACAAAGGATTGAATCATTAACATATTATAGAATGGTTTTCCATAGCGTCCATAAAAGGCTGAAGTAATAACTAAAAATTTCATGAGCCATAGATCGAAAGATAGCTTAAGCCTACATAAAGGCTCATCAGAAGGAAGAGGAAACTAAAGAGTTACATCAACTAAGTAAATTAGGAGTTTTCTTATTGGACCCAGAAAGTTATAGACATCATGATTGAGAACATTGTAGAATCACTCTTAACATCAGAGGTACAAGAGAAATAGTACAGTAGCCATATTCTATAACAGCTCTACGATAAAGCTAGTTAGAAGTATCCCAACCTCATAAGATGTTAGTATAAATCTCTCACGAGATTGTGTAAAGAGGTGCATGTATTATAATAAAAGTTCAAGTTAGGGATATGAATTATACCTATGTGGAAGAGAGGTCATGAAAGAGATAGAAGATGTGATATGAGATTTTAAGGTAATTAAGGTAAAGATGAACAACGTACGAGATACTTAGGTGCAGAAGATTGTGAATAACCCATACTTCAGATAAAGGCTAGAATTGCTGGGATTCAGTATCCAGGAATGATAACGGCATCGTCAGTGGCATTTCTTCTGGCCTATGGTTTGTAGGTATCGAGAGGTCTAGTTAAGAGAGAGTAAAGAAGCAGTACAGACAATGTGATGTCTTGCTTGATGTTCTAAACTAACATAAGGAAATCTATGGTGCAAGCAACTTGAAGGAAGTTTGCGAGTAGTATAAATAGACATGTATGGGTCGCAAGCTAAAGTATGGTAAAGCGACAAGGTTTTAGGCGAACATGAGTAAGGACAAGAAAGGGCGATTGAGAAGGTAACGAGAAATGGAATGCTGCCCTGATAGTAGAATGAGGGTTTAATTGTGATAAATAAAGGATGGTTTTTGACCTTCGATTGAGTAATGATTTGAAGAAGAAAAAAAGAGAAGAAGGATTTCACGGATGGCACAAATAACCCCTCCCCCCATAAGATGAATCATGTTGGGATGCTATGAAATACAGCTATGGAAGCATGGTATCACCCCCAGGTGGATGTTCCCCAATGAGACGTGAGCCTTAGCAGCAGTGTTACATAAGAGGTCAAGTTATCAGTATTAAGGTAAATCAACAAAGGATTGGTAAAACTTAGAAAGTATGGCATGAGATTAGGCCATCATTCTTAAGATGAACGGTAATAAAGAAGTATTAAAGGACTGAGATTTATACCTATAGGATAAGCAACAAAAGTAACCTAGAATTTTGTAGCATACCTCAGAAACAATAAATTGAAGTAAGAGTTATGGTATAGTATAACCTACTTTGATCCAGTAAAGTCATACGAATGCGTAACCGAGGCTATGAAACAAGATATAGTTATATTTGCAAGTTCAACAAAGCACCAAGAGAAGAACTTCAGTATACCTATAGATTCTCAGAGGAGAACTTTGTAATAGTTATGTATATGTTCACAAAGTGAGGCCTAGAGATTAGCTAAAAACTGGAGGAAAAAGGGGAGAAGAGTCGCATAGGCACATTTACAAGGTCAAAGTCGTACAGACTACATGATATAAAGGTAGCAACAATTACGATATTAAACGGACTCCGACCACAAATCGTGGTGTGAGAAAGAGTCTTAAAGGGGGGATCGCCTTGGCCTTAAGAATTATGGAAAGGAAAGTACTAAAGTATTCGGAAGAAATAAGCTATGAGAATGATAAGTGCATAAGTCAACATTCGAGGACGAATATTCCAAAGGGGGAAATTATGTTACACCCCATATTTTCATACGTGAAAGTACACCATAAGTAAATTAATGGAAGCTCGGGAATGAGATGTTACATCCCACATTTGCGGACGTTAAGGTTTCGTCATAAAGTTAATCGACGCAAGATCGGGAATGACATTATTTTGAGGTTACGAGTATTATGCGATTTTTTCGAACAAGGGATAAGTAAATTTGTGAAGGTGAGAGGGTAATCAAATCGAAGAAAATGAGTTTCGTCGAAATTTGTCATTTTGGAAAAAAATACGGCCTGAGCTAAAATACTCGGTATTTGTTGATACCCAATTTTTCTTTCATATATATATATATATAAATATGTATATATATATATATATATATAAATATGTATACATACTTTCAAAATATTACATACACATTTACAAACATGCACAAATATTTTTATAATTTTAAAGGACTTAAAAACCAATTTATTTCAGTATTTTATTTATACCAATATTCAATAACTATTCCTCATATTATTTTATGAAGGTTGATTATTTAAATTCATCATTTTGTTCCCATATAAACCCTTAAATACTTTAATTGTATTTTTACAATTACATTTGCATTTTTAGGCTAGAATTACGTATTTTTTTCAACAATAGCCTCTATATATATATATATGCAAAATTATATTATCCATATAGAAAATAAATTTTAATATTTTTATAATATTAAGTAAGTATTTTAAAATATTTTCATGCACAAATCATATTTTTTATCATTTATACAATATTTTATAAAATTGTTTACTAAATTAATTGAGTATCTAAAATATAGCCCTAGAAAATGCCCAATTCAAACTTAGTCTAGCCCAATTACCTCCTGCCCATCCAACCCAAACCCAGACCCAAATACCCCGTTAATTTCAACCTGCCCTACCTAACATTCAATCCTGGCCGTTGATCTTATGAGATTAACGACCCTAAATCAACCACCCCCTTTTTAATATAACAAAACCTCTAACCCTACCCATTTTTCCAAACCCGCCGCCCTCATATGATCTCATCTCTCACCCTCTCTAACCGTAGCGCCTTCACCTGTTATCTCATTCGATTCCGACCTAAAATGGAATCATCTATGAGTTCCTTTGCATTATCGGTCTCTCTTCACCGTTGGTTACTCGTCTACGACCCTATCTAGTTGTTTCCTAAACACGGCAAAGCAAATATGGCCAGGATCAAGCCAGATCTGGTTTAAGATATTTCATGGTGTGACTATTTCCGTCTAGATTCATTCCAATACTTGTGAGTACGAATACCTTCGTATTTTAGGGTCTCAAATCTCTGGTTTAAACCAGATTTGGTTCAACTTCTATTTGTTTTATGAATCTGGCTATCTTTTGGTTGAATTTGTTTAGATCTTCTCAGATCTAAAATGGTTTCATGTTTATTTTGGTATTTCTTTATTAATTCTTCAGTACTTCCACCTCGATGTCTTCTAATCTTTCCCTATTTTATTCCTAACTAATTTTGGTTTACCCTAAGATTGAGGTCTTGATTTCAACGGGTTTTTCTGCAAATATTTAATTTTTAAAATATTTTTGTCTCCGAAGTACCTGTTAGGGTTTCCTGATTTATTCTTGTTTACAGTATGCTTCTGTATTTTTGCCTTATCTCTTATAGTTCTGATTATTTAATTGGTTATTTGCTACTTCTGTCCGTTTGCGTTGAACTCTGTCGACTAATTGATTAATCAATTTACTTACTTAAATTAGGGCTTAAAATTGGGCTTTTCTTATTAGATTTTATCTTCTTACCTTATAATTGGTGCTGCTAGCTTGATTTTATGCTTTGATTTTTCAGAACCAACTTCTGATTTATTTCGGAGTTAATTCTTGCCTTATTTAGCCTAGCCCTTAATTACTGATTGATTCCATATACAACTTTCCTTAAATTAAGTAATACTAGTTCGATTTTGTGGCTAATTTGTTCATGACTGCTTTCATTTGATCAATTGTCTGATTATTTCTTACCTTATCAACCTGGCTCTGATTTGCTAAGGGATTCCGTGTGAGACTTCCTTAATTTAAGTACCATTTATGGGATTCTGGCCCCTTAATTGAGCCATGACTGATTGTTAATTGATTTCCATACCTTATGTGCATATGATTGGCTCATTACCTTATGTGTCATACTCTATTGCATACTATAAAATCCCCCATTGTTCTGGCTCTAGACAAACATCAGTTCACAATATACACACACAGAGACCTAAGAAAAAGCAAAAACCATTCTTGCTCACTCTCTCTGTTGCAAACTTCTGTCACTTGTCTACTGCACTATCTAGTCAGCTGGAAGCCAAGACTAGATCTTGGATCCTCTTTACCTCATTCTTTTACTGCAAATTTCCAACTGGTATGCTCCCATTTTGCTATCATGCAAACATGTGCATGCATTTAGTTTATATACTTCCCATTCCCAACAGGTCTTTTTCTTATGTTATTAAATCAGTAAAATCTTCTAGACTAGTCTGTCTATAACTAAACCTATGTGTTTCATGCCTCTTATTCTCAGTCAGCATATGTATCACCCATTGATTATGTTGCACGTTTCCTATTATTTGACTTGACTTGTATGATTCCTTATAGCTAGTAGGCCTTTTCCTTCTGTCCTGATCAAGCCTACATATTTACTGCTATCACATGTTTGCTTCTATGTTATTACTGCAATAACCTGGTTGAATTTATTTGTGCCTTGATCAATCTATTTGTTCCTGCTTTAGTAAAAATTTATATGTATCCATATGAATGAGACTCATGCTCATTTCTCATGACCAATATGACCCCATACCTCTGCTCCCTCTCTTTGTGGTTATTTGTTCCCAACATATTATATGCCACCTAGTGTTAACTAATAAACTGGGCTAAATCTGGACAGTATGAATCTTTGCTTTGGGACTCTGTGATCATGTTTTCTGCTTGCTATTTGATTGCTGAAACATTTCCTGCAATGACTCTATTTGCTTCTAAACAATTTTCTTGAAACTACTTCTATTTTCAAATACTACTCCTACTCTTAAAGCACCTAAGGTTTTGCCCCTCTAGTGTAAGCATTTCTTAGGAGTCCCTGAGGCTCCTCTAAACTTTGACTCACTGGAGTTGGCTTTCCAAGCTTGATCACAAAGGGTTACTTTAAGGGTTTATCCTGGTGTGAGCATTGCCCGGGGTCCCTGAGGCCCCGGTGAACATTGACACACCAGGATTCTGTTCGGTGCACTATGAGATTATGACATTTGTGGATTGGTTGACGGCTTGGTCTGGCAGGAGTATCTTTTGGGCCTATATTTAGGCTCCCTATAGTTGTAATCCCATTTCTGGAATTCATTATCAATGTTGGTTTGTAATAGTATCCTTGTAAATAGATATTGGGGAATTAGTAAAAAGGAGTGATTCTTATACAATTTTGTGGAAAATTGGGTAGAAATCATGTCTTAGGTTATTATGACTATTTGCATGCATTAGAGACCATGTTCTTAGGGTTAATTACTTGCATTAGATACCATGACTATAGGTATTACAATATTTGTTCATTTAGAAACTAAGCTTATAGGTTATCACATTGTTTAGATGCCATGCCTATTGTCACACCTACTTTTTTACTACTACACCCCGTAAAGGGGTATAATAAGGGAGTTTTTTCCAATTTAAGTGACAATTAAAATGGAATTATTTCTTAAGAGATTTAGAATCTCCACTTGGGATATTTATGGTGTCCCAAGTCACCGGTTTAAAATCCGAAATAGAGGAAAAGAATGACTCTGTTTAACAGTCCGCAAACCAGAAATCTGAATAAGGAATTCTGTTAACCCGGGAGAAGGTGCTAGGCATTCCCGAGTTCAGTGGTTCTAGCACGGTCGCTCAACTGTTATAATTGGCTTAGTTATCTGATTTTAGAATATTTTGAACCTACGTGCAATTTTAGTTTTAACCGCTTTTATTTATTTTTAAAAAAAATTACAACGTTATTAAAACACGTCTTGAACCACGTCACATAAATGCACCCGTGATTTTTGACATATTTTAACATAGTTGATATTTGAATTTGGGTCACATAAATATGCGCCCGAGTTTAGGAAGGTAGATTATAAAAATACGCGCCTAAAGAAACTATGCCTTTGCACTTTGCGAGGGCCATGGAATTTGCTAAATGGCACGCCTCGAATTCTAAGGATCAATACAGAATTAATTAAACAAGGGCCATGCAATTGTCATTTTTATTTGGCATGGCACACCCCCAAATTATTCTAATTAAAAGGTTTCTAAGCTAACTCATGAGGGCCATAAGTTGTTATTGGTTTTAAATGGCACACCTCAATTAATCAAAGATTTGCATTCAACTAAAATGATCTACGGATGTTCATATTAAAAAGAATTAACTGGAACGCTTGTACATACTATGCAGCGGCAACAATTTAATCCCAACACCTCAAAAGTTAATCCTACAGGTGATAGACCAACATCAGCAACACTAAAAACTGGGCAGTCCCAAGCTGTGACAACCAGTACTTCTGTAACAACATCTCAAGGAAAGATATTACAATGGATACAGTAATCCAATATGCATGAAATCTAAAGCTAGTATGCTGCAGGAGCAAGCTATTCAAAACAACTCAATTGGTGATCGACAAGCAACAGAAAATATCAAAGTGAGGCAGCAACAAATCATCGTAACAACTCCAGCTATTAAAGTTGTGAGAACTTCAATTCCTTTTGAGAACCAAGAAAATTGCCAAATTCCCAACTGAAACCTTTTCCATAATCACCTTATGTCCCACTTTATTAAAATCCTCAATTCAACTCTCCATTAATCTAATAGGCATGTTAGTTCGTTAAGAAACTTGACTTCAATAAGCATTTAATATTCTAATGCAAAACAGAAACATCACACGCACATTGTGAATGCCATAACAGTATCAACAAAATACTCAGTAGAATAAATTACAGCACTCATAAATGACCAAGAAAGCAAAAGAGAACTAAAGAATCATTTAGTCTGCAAATTTTCAACTCCTAGAACCATATCCTCACACCAATATTACTGATATTTTCAGAAATAGAAGGAAGTAAAGCTCCAATTCTAATAACAGTGCTGCTTACCAAATTATTAGAATATGCAGTGGAAGAGTGAAGATGGAGAGGAAAAAGATAGAAACACTAGCCAACAAACCTCAACAAGCTAAGATTAATGTCGAATGAAATGTAAACCAAGTCTTGACCTTCTGTACATCTATACTAAGGGATAGGGGTGAAGGTCCTCTTATGAAGCAAAAATTAGAGTGGCCAACCAACTTCGAAACCGACATTGATATTCCTAAAAAAATGATTATTGCAAGAGTTGTGTTGAAAATGAGTTAACAGAATAAAAAATTGACTTCATCCAAACATACAAAGAAGATCATTTTCTGAATTCCTGTAATAACTACAGCTTCAGGGCCATTTTTCCTTAAAAAACAAATTAACATAACCACGCATTACAATATTGGCAACTCACACCTTTGGATTCTCTGTTAATGGTCTACTCGACACTCCGATCTCATAATATCACTAACATTGACGGATCGAATATGCAGAAGAGGAGGAAAGACAGGCCAGCGATCGAGTTACTAAGCAACTAAGAAAGCACTCACAAAATTTTAAATTTAGGAGCCCTATGGTTCAAGTTTAAACTTCAGCGGCTTCAAACCAACAAAAGATACAAATGATCATGAAGCAGGGAAAAGGAGATTATTCAATGGCTCATGTCGGACTTGTCGAGACAAAACATTAGATACGAGCAGATTACTTTGAGTATCAAACATGTCACATATATCAAATGAAATGTCAGGAACCAAAGCTTAAACCAGTCGAATCTTAGAATCTGAAGAGGTTTCAACCAGAGAAGAAATAAAAAATGAACCTACACATGCACATTCAGAGAAGCAGCTCAACTTCAATCCTTTAAGAACGCACTTTCTCTGGGCTGAGTTTAAAACTAATTAATTCAAAATTAAATAAGACTTGATTACTACAACTCTTGCTATCTAAGTATGTTCAAACAAGATCATCAAGAGGATTTGATTCAGACAAAATTGTCACGACCCAAACCCGGTCGTGATGGCGCCCAACCCTAAAGCTAGGCAAGCTTGACCAACAATCACTCCCAATTCGACAATAAATCTCAAAACCAACAATTTAAGGAGAATAAAATAGTTTTAGATTAATAATCCAATATTTATAGAATAATAATACTGAGAAGTGCGAAAACTAATAAAACACTCCCAAAAGATCTGGGGTCACGAGTCTAGAGCCTCTAATACAACTGAATAACAATATCTGAAAGAGCAATACTCAAGTCTGGAAATGTATATATATAGATAAAACTGAAATAGGAAGAGCAGTCAGGTCCTGCGAACGTCAAGCAGCTACCTCAACAACTCTGATGAACTCTGAAGACAACGACTGCTCAGCTAAGCCTNNNCCCGATCCATTTAACGTCGACGGCGCTCACTGGGGGTGTGTACAGACTCTGGAGGGGCTCCTTTAGCCCAAGCGCAATATAATCATAGCATTCGCTGCGACGTGCAGCCCGATCCATACTCAGTCCACAATATGCATATGAGTCACCTAACAGTTTCAATTTATTTTTCCCATTTTCCAATTCATTAAAAAAGAATATACTTTAGTTATTTACTTTCAGGAAAAAGTGACTTAGCAGTTCANAAACAGAACTAGATAACAATATCTGAATGAAATACTCATGTCTGGAAATGTATATATATCTATAAAACTGAAATAGGAAGAGCAGTCAGGTCCTGCGAACGTCAAGCAGCTACCTCAACAACTCTGATGAACTCTGAAGACAACGACTGCTCAGCTAAGCCTCCAGTGTACCTGAATCTACACAAAAGGTGCAGGGAGTAGGGGTGAGTACTACCAACTCAGTGAGTAATAAGCATATATAATGTCTAAAGATAAGAAATCCACGAAATGCCACAAAGTAAAGCTAAA